>QGDY01000176.1:0-193486 GCA_004367095.1 Fusarium nanum | reverse complement strand
GTCATGGCGTAATGGAATCTGTACATTGTGGATCGTGTCGTGCTTTGGTTTTGTGTCGCAACACCATCTGTGATATAGAAGTATCTCTACCATTGCGGGCATCTTTATCACCAGATGTGTCACAAGCAAACCCCGAGTAGTATCCCACCCCAGTCTCTTCAGGACATCTGGCATCTTCTTCGTATTTTGATGCAAAGCGTACATTGGATAGCCTGCGATCAACAGTCATGCTACATTGTCCGCAGCCTGGTGGGAGTAAAAATACAAGATACAGGCTTTGACATTCGAACTGCCATTGTGTTCAATCTGACACAAGGCTTCCCGGGGTTTCGCGATTATCCGAGTATGGAGCGAGCGGTCGCAAACGCCAATTATCCCTCAAACTCGAGGGCCAACCCCCACCAATTGGGTGTGTTGGTTTCGACTTCTTGCGATGCGACATAGTATACCAGGTTCATCTTATAAACCCACTATCGTTGTTGCGCTGGGGAAAAGGCGGCCCGAGTTCCATCAGAACCCCAAACTTTGCTAAGTCCCTTTAGGCGCCTCTCTCTTATGTGACTGTGATTAATGCACTGCCGAGATGACATAAGCTCGCCGGTGCAACCCCAACGGATGCAGATCTTAACCTGAACTAGCAGCTGTTGGTGATGTTGGTGCATGGAGACTGATACGCTATTTAGCCAATATCTTACCCTGGCTGGCATACCTGGGTAGGTCACGAGGACACGACCAACAGAAGACGGACGCATATGCGAGATAATGCATGACCGTGACTCGGAATCGAGCAGAGTTCGGTGAGGACCCTTGAGGACGCGCGGCTGGTTAAACTGCAGGCGATTCTACAAAACAACAAGGTCCCAAGTCCATTGTTTGGCAACGTTCCCGAATCTCTAACCCATCAACGAAAAGTCTTCCTGATCTCCAACCAGTTCCCTTTTGTCGTTCACAAGAATTCAGCCGTTATGAATCGTCCAGCGGTTGGCGTGCCTTCGCCAAGCACGCAGGAAGGCGACTTCAATACTATTGTTACCAATCTTGCCAATCAAGATACGGTGCCATGGTATCGGAAACCAAATCTACGCAGTCTGTATTTTATGCTGATACCGACATGTATGGGCATTCAGATGACCTCTGGCTTCCATTCACAAATGGTCAACGCTATGCAGATACTACCGTCATGGATCAGTTGTATGTCATGATGTTGGTCTTTGGGCGAGAGATTGCTCTTACAAATAACGCGTCGACAGATTTTGAAAATCCTCAAGGGTCCCTCAAGGGTATTATTGCAGCCGCGTATCCTTTAGGTGCGATTCTTTCGCTTCCTTTGATACCCATAATCAATGATCGGCTCGGGAGACGTTGGTCCATCTTCATTGGGTCATTCATTATGGTCATTGCGTCTTTAGTACAAGGGTTTGCCAATTCTGGTAAGTGCAATCGCTTTAAGTATGAGGACCAGAAAGATAGGCTGAACATCCATAGCTGGTTCTTATATCGCTGCTCGCTTAATCCTTGGTTTCGGCATCCCTCCTTGTTTAGTATCAGGATCATCCTTGATTGGGGAATTGGGATATCCAAAGGTATGAAACTTTCGTTGTCTAATAAACCAAGGCTAACATTTACCAGGAACGAGCAGTCTTGACGTCACTGTTCAGTGTTTCCTATTTCTTCGGTCAGATTACTGCGGCCGGTATATGCTTTGGCACCAATAATATAACCAGCAACTGGGGGTGGCGTATCCCTTCTCTCCTCCAAATTGCGCCTCCAATGCTTCAGCTCTGCTTTGTCTTCTTCGTTCCTGAAAGTCCCAGGTGGCTTGTTGCTAGGGACCGGAGTCAAGAAGCGATGGAGACGCTGGTGAAATATCATGCCGAGGGCCGAGAGTCTGAATTCGTCAAGGCTGAGTTGGCACAAATTCAGTCAACATTACGCATTGAGATGAAGAATACCAAGAAGTCATGGCTTGACCTTGGATCCACTGCCGGAATGCGAGAACGTTTGTTGACTACCTGCATGCTAGGTCTGTTTACGCAGTGGTCCGGCTCGACCCTGATTTCATACTATCTTGGCGACCTGTTGCAAATCATTGGGAAGGATTCATCCCATTTCAAGCAGACTATTAATGTCAGCTTATCCTGCTGGAGTCTTGTATGCTCTTTCACAGCCTCTATGCTTGTTCGTCGCTTCAAGCGGCGACACATGTATCTAGCCTGTACAACCAGTCTGCTCGTCGTCTTCTCTAGTTACACTGTTAGTATGGAGAGGGCAATCACCGCAAAGGAGGCTGGGAAGGTAAACGATGCTGCCGGTACGGCTAGTATTTTTCTATTGTTTGCATATTCTCCCGCCTACTGCCTCGCGCTCAATACGGTCACCTATAGTAAGTGGCACAATCCAGCCCATGATGTGGAGTAATATTAACAATGCCTTTTAGCGTATTTGGTTGAGATCTGGCCCTACGCCGAACGATCCCGTGGCATAGCCATTTTCCAACTCTTTTCGCGCTGTGCGGAGTTCTTTACGACCTTTGTCAACCCTATTGGGCTTGCAAATATAAGTTGGCGGTATTTTATTACCTATTGCTGTTTTCTCGCTTTCGAAGTTGTTTTTGTGTACTTTTGCTTTCCGGAAACATCGGGCAGAACTCTTGAAGAGGCAACATTCTGTAAGTTTACAAAGCCTGAAACTACCCCCTGTCATGCAGCTAACATTGGATTTCACTAGTATTTGAGGGCGAGAAGTCATCAGCTGAAAAGGCTATCCTGGATGTCGAGAACTCAACTGCGACTGAACTTGTGCAACGAGACTCTGTTGAGCGGAGGGGGGAAGGGGTCTGAGATTAAAGGCTCAGTGTAGTTCTTCTTTTTGAACTGTAGACTATTATAACGTATCTTAACACTGATGGATTTTATGATCCTTAGAAAATATCTCTTTATTGATTAATTTGTTGTAGAAATCTGGTCCTTGCAAATGTTTGCTTTTTCCCCTAACGTCCTGACAGGGACGTAGCAGCATTCACGTGATGCGTTGACCGGCCAAATTTAATTGCTTACACCAGTATTATTTATTGCCAAATACTACAGCCTGGTTTACAGGCTTTGCTATTGTTTATCTACTGAGTTTAATGGCTCCAAGAACACGTCAGGCTCGTCGCTCGCACGCGAGTGACGCGACTCAATCGGATGAGTTGGCTAATCCTGAAGCTTCTATTCTGAAAGCGCGTAACAAAGAGACTCCCACGCCGCAGGACAGTTCTGCATTCCCTAAGCGCCGAGGAAGGCCTCCAGGTTCCAAGAATCGCCCTAAAACGATCACAACGTTATCCCGATCGAAGCGACCACGATCGACGCGTCGAGGCCGACCACCAGGTTCCGCGATGGGTAATTTAGAACCACCCGATATGCCCGATAAACAAATCGCACTAGCCTTGAACATGCAAGGTAAGAATCCTAACACAAACCACCGAGTAGCACAGGCTTCAAGGAGAGTCTTTCGATATACAGCACAATGGCCTTGGCAATGGGCTGTTCGTTTTCTACCCAGAAAGAAGTGGACTGTTCCTCTGGTAGAGGATCTGGCACAGCTTCTCGGAGCTATCTACCAGAAGTCCATCAATACCAGTACCGACAACGGTAATCTCGAAATAGCTCGCCATTTTCTTTACAAACGTGCTCAGCATCGGAGTCGATTTTGTCCACAAATCACCGGAGGTGACGTGATTGAGGCACTTCGCTACTTCGAAGTGGAAACTAGAAGGACACTACCGGACGCACAGCAGACATCCCAAACAACCCAACCAGGACGTATGGCTGATCTAGTCGGTTCGGATACTGAATCACAGCCGGATGAGATTCCTACAGAATATGGGGTTATCGACGAAGACTTGATAGCTACCGAAGACGAATCCGAGGTATCTGACAATGACGAACAGTCGAATGAGCATGAGAGCGTTATATCCAATGGCAACTCTGCTAATTCCAGGGAGCGCATGCTATTACCTACCAGAGTTTCCCATGTTAAACAGCGCTCCCAAGTCAACAACTCACAGACAGGCCAGATCGGTCAATCCGCACACAGGTTTTCTTCAGATACGACACCTACAACAGGTAAGTTCGAAACCGTTAATGAACCCACTATATAAGCTTACATTGATAGTCTGCCCAATGTCTGCGTCTACAGCCACAGTTTTCGCCAACATTGTCGATGCGATTGCTCCTGTCTTGGTGGAATTGGAAGCCAGAAAGGAAAGACTTACCTGCGAATTGTCTGTATTACGGCAATCGATTCGAGATAAAGAGGATGCGATCAAGAGAGCGGTGACCGCGACAGTCCAGACTGAAGTCATTAACAGTATGCGAGAAGCCCTCAGAAAGCATGAAGAAGAAAAAGAACAGATACAAATTGCCAGGGGCAACTTTGAGCAAAGCCTATCAGCTTTCGAAATGACTCAAGACATGATTTCTTACATTCACCAAGGTTATGATACTCAGATTCGGGAGTGGGACGAAATAATTTCACGCACCAAGACCGAAGTTCAACATGCAGTAGAAGAAGCTTCAAGATCAAACAAAGAAGAAATTGATGGTCTCAAAACTGCTCTAAAAGAAGATAAATGTCGAGCGTGGCGGGTAGAAGGAGACGTTAAGGAGACAAATAACCATCTGAAAAGCTGTCGCCTTGGCACTTCTCTTGGGCAGTTAGGGTCACCAGGGATCTCCACTCTTATGGCCAATTTGGAAAGGCATGGAGTTTTTCTTTTTCACATGATCGCTGAGGTCAGAACGGTATGTTCTTATCTATCCCGACCGATAGACTGCACGACTAATCAAGCTTGATTCTAGGCCGATCGGCCTAGATAGGTTCATGGGCATTTCTTCGTCCATTGCCTTAATGACACCGACCAAGATATTTTTACTGTGCTACTTTAGAAAGACATATTCCCTGATGGCAACCTTACAGCCTTTTCTGCCCAGGGAGTGTGGGCACTTGACAAATACTATTTAATCATCGCGAGGACTTGAACTCACAGATGGTCCAACGAAGTGACCCACGATTCGACAACACTTCCGGAAACTATTTTGGGTGGGCTAACGAGGCTGTTTGGGCCAATGGTCTTTTCGACTCGGAGATGGGCAAAGTCGGTCTTGTCTTCCTTTTACATCCATTTTCAATCAATTCCACTCCACTCAATGAGGAGCGTCTTTTACAGTACGCGTTACCGGACATCTTGTCGCCATATGCGTCACTAGCAGACCCCTAGTAGTTGGTGTTTCCCAATGAAGAAGTGGCTACGTCACTTTTAGCGGCGGGTGCAGCAGCGTGTCCTACTACATCTAAGAAGTATGTTCCCATAAGGGTGACTTTGTAATGCAGCAATCGAACTTTGCCCCAAGTAGAGGGCGGTTTACTAAGGTATTGGTGGCCGTTTAGCCTATTTTCTTGCTAGGATTGTTAACAGTGTAACACCAAGGGGGTCGAGAAAATACCGCAAGAAAATCCTTTCAATTACATTCGAAGCACGTGTATTCAAGATTAGCATTTATAATAATTGTCTCATTTCATATACCTGGTATAAGTTGATTTACAGATGTTATGATAGTGACTCATTCCATGGAACCCAGTACTGTTTGTTCCAAGCTGAGATACACTTAACCTCGGCCGGAGGGTCTTGTTTCCATTCGATAAAGTCTCCAGCTGGATCCTGTTGTGAGACAACATCTGACGTAAAGCCCATCTTCTCTTTCAAAGGCATTCCCATATGGAGCTTATACTCGAAGTTGACGGATGGCACGACTGCAATCTTCCCATAGTTTCGGTACCACAGGTCTTTGCAGAACAGCTGTGGCTCACCTTGGTGGCATTCACCTTTCTTCTTGGCAGCCCTAAATCGTAGGCCTTCGATGATGGGCTTGGCACTAAACACTGCAGCACCGTTCCAGCATGCAAAGACTTGGAAAGGTCGTCTTGCATCATATCGAGCCCGGGTTTCCTCATCATTCCAAAACAGCTCCGATACATTGTTCCAATCGCCGTTTGGAACATCCACAAATGAGTCGCCGTTTATACCCCTGGAAATCCAGATGTCATAGAACCTTGGCCTTTTACCGTTCCAGTCCATTCCACAAGTCATATCAGCCTTGAGGAACTTTCTTTGGTAGACAAGCTCAAGGATGTCATCTGGACATGCCGTAACATCGTTTGAGAAGACAATAGTGGTATCTTCGGTTATTTTGTCGCGATTCTCTAGTATAGGTTGCAACGCCAGATTGCGTAGTGCTGCAAGACTCATGATACGTTCGGTTTTCGTGGGGTCGATGGGCGATTGCTGGAAGAAGTAGGCTATACCGAGAGCTTCAAGGTGAGGCCCAAGGGCTGACAGAACATCGGCAGTGCCGTCGGGTGAATTGCCTTCAACAATGGACAACATGCAATGTTGAGGGCCAAGAAACTGAATCGCTTCGATGACGCTGCCAATCAGACGAGGCAGGAGGATCAGATTCTGTCGTAGATCAAGTGCCAGGAAGTATCTGATAGCGGGATCAGACGGTCCCGGCGACTCCACAAGGGAACGATATCGGGTCCCATTGATGACTGGACACTGAAAAGTCGGAAGTTGCGCTGAACGGCGGTAGAAAATGGCATCGAGATAGGCAGAGATATTGACTGCTGGAAGAACATCACCTGTTTGGAAAGGAAGTTAGATACCACCTCGCAAAAGCAAAGTGATCGAAACCGTGTAAGGAAGAGAAAGAAACATACCATGTGATACAGCGATTTGTGAATTCGTTTTGTACAGCTCGTCATGTACATACCGGCCCATTTGCACGCTATAATATGTAACGAAATTCTCCTTGTGTGCGTACAAGGTCCATGCGATTATGGCACAGGCGACGAGTGGTATCGCCAGGAGCTGTACATTCCTGCGCCCGGTTGGCACACCGAGGCAGGATCGAGTCCAGAGAAACATTGCTAGAAGATGAGCAAGACAATGGATACGTTCTCCCAACAAGCGAATGCTTCCGATTCTAAGCCTTGCTTGCAAAGGTAAAGAAAGACGGATTACACGGTCTTTTAAGTGATTGTGCCTCCAACAGCCTGTTTTAATCCACTCTTTACCAGTACTTGGCGGCTAGAACGTTACTCTGTATGAAAGTGGCGAGACTTTTTCAGCCACCATTCCAAGCAACCCTGTCATCGCTGATCGCGGAAGTTTATTAGCTAGGCAGGAGGAAACTTAAAGTTACACATTAACAGCAATAAGCTTTTTAACCGCATTAGTTTACGTGGCGGCGATAGCTCCTACAACTTCAAACTTCGATAAGAATTGTCTAGATCTGGTGCTGAGCCAGTGGAATGTGTCAGCACGAGTAAGATTCGAACGAGATAAGCTTAATGTATCGGTCTAGACAAAATGCAGGTAACCCATGTGTTAAAAAAAATAAAACTCATTTGAACGGAACATGCTCCAGGTATATTTCCCGCTTCTAGAGCCGTGCATGGACCTGGATCCTCTCAATTCGGTCCAAGACCTGTCACTGGTCCCAGTGATCAGTATCCTTGCTGTTCCCGGGCGCTACTGCATTAATCATCGCAGAGCGTAGCTTCGCATGTCAGGAGTACTTCATGTCCAGACCGCATGATGCCTTTTCCGATTGTGTATGTATACATTAGGGTTTTGATCTTTTTTGCAAAGAGTCTCAGCCATGGTATGTCTAATTATTGACCAGTTTTCTAAATACAGGGTAGAGGTCAGTCTGCGAATAAGTGGATCACCAATATGGGGAGGTTTCATGACCCAACCAACAGCCCGTTCTGAGCGAGGCTGCATCGTCCCAGCGGAGGCGAGTTTCAAAGGCTTGCCAAGTTTGACGAGCCAGGTGAATGAAATGCGATAATCTTGAGCCGGTATGCTGCCTTGTCTCTGAGACCAGAACCTACCCCGCGCCAAGAGCTATCGACGCTAACCTCAAATCTTGAAGGACGATTCCCTCGACCCACTGGTCAGACCACAAAATTAGCTCACTTCCTGCAACTCACGTCCGTCCACCGAGCTCTTAGTCCATTATCACTGAGGATCAGGTATTCCCACAATGGACCGCTATCGGTACTTCCCTCTGGCTCATCGTGTTTGCGCAACATAATTTAAGAGGTCAGAACCGAGACCGACTGCTCAGTAACTCGTAAGAGAAGTTACGTTCGCGTACCCCCAGGAAGTCGCAACGGTGACAAGATTGCAGTCCTACTTGGTCTTTCAACTGCGATAGTTCTAAGGCCACAAGCTGAAGCTGGGTCGTATGTTATTAGAGAATCTTGCTATCATCCGGTCTATGCGGAGGGTCAGGCTCTTTTGGGAGACGACTTTCAAGGCTATCAGAGGTTATGGGGCTCAGAACATGTGCAAACTGTCTTCTGGAAAGAGGGAGAGCCTGAACGTCGAACAGATCCGCGATTGGATCATGTCCCTTTTGACGAAGGGTACATTGAAACGAACGGCCAACCTTATCCTGCTTGGGGGTATCCCCAGACTGAGCCAGGGCGATATATATTAAAGTGTCACGATCCGCAATTGTCAGAAGATGCTCTGAAGAACAGAGGAGTTCCTATTGAGAGGTTTCGGCTTTTGTAATCAATGTTGCCTGATTGAACGTTCCTATGTCATGGCCGTTTCAACAAGAAACTTGAAAGCGATTTCAAAAATAGTTCGAATGTATCAATATATATTATGTAGCTCTAAAAGTAATTTATCATCTTCCCTATACTCTCATGTCATGTCGTCCAATTACATTCCTTGTAGATTCTACTTGCAGACAGTCTTGTAGCTATTAAAATAGGTCGGAGCCTTGAGACAATGGAAGTCTTTAGGGCTCTTTTCTCCATGCCTGCAGTTCTTGTCTTGATAAACCAAAACTAGTCCCATGTCAGTTTTCCATTTTGTGTATAGGTGGAGTTACTTACGCTTGCAGCCCTGGGCGTGATCAGTCTGACTAACTGATTTGACCTTGTCGCTGAACTTGAAGCATTCGCCAAGTTCGTCGCGATGTGTGGTCAATTCGCCAAGGTTCCCTATGTTCTCGTTGTTTCCGCAATCTGGAGAACTCCAGATGCGGGATCCGATGATGTTAAAGGGCAGTTCATCGTCTTGGGGTTCAGCAGCGACACCCATGGCGAGGGCAGCTGTGGCGAGGAAAGTAGCGAAAAGCATATTAGTCACTAAAAGCGAGAAGATGGGAGAGTGGTGATTGAGTATCGAAATGTTGTTTCTGTTTGAAAGGTTGCTCTATTGGAGCGTTTCAGCTGTCTTTAAATGCTTTTTCAATTGAGCAAAGACTATATGCAAGCTACGCAAGAGTAAGCTCACCCGAGCTCGTATTTAAAAATAATATTTCTCCAACTAGTTCTTTATTACACCTTTCTACATTGTTTACCAGATATCCTGCTGCAGCATCACCATCACAGTGATCAGCGGGACGGGTGAGATGCAGCTATGTCATGTGTTTCTTTGCCGCACTATGCCACTTTGGTATGTCAATACGAGGAAATGGTAGCTGAAAATGCAACCCTCACGACGATCGCTTACATGTGCAGAAAACTGATTGGAATGATATGCCACAATGACTTGACCAGAACATCGTATTCCGGAATTCCCGGCAAATCTACTTATGACGCAGCTGTTTTGTGCCACGTACCTAATTGATCGTCGCCAACCTCATGATGAAAGAGTCAGACCAAGCCCCGCTTTAACCTCAGATCCCGTGGTATGTCATCATTCCCCCGCATTGACACCGACGATGATCCGGTTTTGGAGTTGCAGTATGCCAGATAATAGAAACCTCGTGATGCCTACAAATATGCATAGAATACGAACGGCGCTTATTGCGTTTTGTTTATCTTCTGTCTACTACATTTCTTCACGTGATCCACCCACGGTATGACTTGATTCAAAGTTCCTGCTACCATCCATCGTTAACCTATTGGCAGCACATATTTAAAACTACGTGCGCTTTTTGTTCTTGTGACATGTTTCGATTCGCCTTTGGACTGGCGCCCGACGCGGAAAAAATGAAAATCTAAGTTTAGACTATGTGGTGGAAAAACAGCGATTCGCCCTCAAACCATCGGCAATTGTCAAGTGTAGCCATCAGTCTTTATTCTAAACAGGGTAAGCATAACAGTGAACGTCAATAACCTTGTAGAGATATAAGTAGCTGCCCCACCTGTGACCCTCGTCACTAGGTTCAATTGCAAGTTCATGTTCAAATCCAAGAATATAGGGGTTTCCTGGTAAGAAATTTTTCTTCGGGGTGGATTCTTTCAACCATTGCAGCCATAGATAAACTATCTTACATCCTGATCAATTGTCTATATTAAGTTTGTTCTTAAATTGATAGCATCTTGGAATTTCTCGACTATAAACATTGTCTTGCCAACATTCGGAAAGTATCTATTCTCACAAAGTATTGAAACGTCGTACCATAGGGTAGTGTGACCTCACAGCCTGGCACAATAAGTCCGAAACCAGGCTTGCAGGGCGCGTTGTCACCAGTAGTACCCTAGAGATAGGAAATAAGAGGGGGAGAAAAGCTTGGGTCTATTGGCTCAATCCAGTATAAAATAGTTAATTAGGAACAATTAACAAGCACTTTAAAAGGGATTAGAACTTCGACTCCTACAGCAATAGTAATACACCGAGAGAACGTGTCTTTAGTCTTCTTTTTGCACCTTCCTGCAATGAACTTTGGATCTGCCTTGACCCCATCGCAGGACAATTGTGCCAGCTAAAAGCTAACGCTTACCGAGCATCAGTCTTATTATAGCTGGTCTATTGGCTAGTTGGGCTGCAATGCTTACCACATGTTATTGCCTTTTTATTTTAATGCTTGAATTTAAACTAATAGAAAGAGGCAGTTACCAATCCTTAATTTTGCAATTACAAAAGACAATTTCGTGGAGATCCCATGGACCTGAACATCATTCATGTGCCTGAATCCACACAGTGGCTGACTCGATCAGGCCAACTTGACGCAGCAAGTTAGCGCTCTAACCTCAATGAAGCCATATCCTTCGAATGCTAAGCCTTACTATGGGTCATCCTCTGCTGACTGCATTTAAACCCATGTCAAAGGCATTCAGCTCGTATATCTCGACCAATAACGGCTAAAGGCGGCGTTGCATATGATCAAAGATTACAACAACCCTTGTCAAGAGCAATAACATTAACCGGTCAATTTTCCAAACAAAAACATGAGTTATTTTCTGAACAATTTCCTCCTCTTCTTCTCCAACCATCTTGACATATCTCAACTATCAAGACTTTGACTCTTCTCCCTTTGCGCAGCATGGTAGCCAAAAGGGTGCCCGCCGAGTTGGGAGAGCAGCTCAAGAATGACGACCGCGATGTCGCAGACCTGTGGAAAGAGGCTATTAACAGCTATCAGAGTATAGTTGGTTTCAACCTGCAACGCAAGTTTGACAACGTGCAGTCCATGATTGACTTTGGAACTGACCAAATGAATAATTTCCACAAGTTCAGACATGACAAGGGCAAAGTTGATCGCTTGAGGACTTTATTCTCGGCCAACCTGGACCTAGTGGAACAAGGTGCAAACCAGATCATTGCTGCTGCATCACCCGCTTTCCCACCAGCGGCTGCCATCGGAACGGCCTTGACCTACATGCTTCAGGCTTGTCGCTCGGTCTCGGCCGACTATGACACCGTTATTGTGTTTTTCGAGGATATGAATAGCTTCCTTGCTAGAATTACCATTCTAGAAACGAGACTGCCTCAGCACAGGGCTTATCAGAATTGCTTAATGGATGTTTTTACTTCCCTGCTCACTATGTGCGGTTTCGCGCACAAGTACATCGAGCTTGGGCGCTTCAAGAAATGGATCTCCAATCTATTCAACAGCGACGATGGAGAACTCAGTGGTGCACGTGCTAAGATGAATAAGAACTTGAAACATCTTCAGCAGGCCACTGAATTCGCCATTCTCGGCAATACAGAAGAGACTCTCGCAATGGCATCTCAGCTAGACGAGAACCAAAGAAACCATGCCGAGATGCTGCAACGAGTCGGTCATACTATTGACACGATCCAGGAAAACACGGAAAACATTAAGGGTGATATTGCAAAACTCCTCAAGCTCTTTGGTGGACAGAAGCAGCAAGAGAAGTCCCAGGAAAAGGATCAAGCCAAGAAACCTCCTTCTGGCAACAAAGTACGGAATTTCATGCCTGTGGTCTATAACGATGACCAAGAATACAAGAGCTTGGAAGAGACAATTCTTCCAGATTCCTGCGGTTGGATCTTCGCAGAGCCCGAATGGGAAGAGTGGCTGAAGTTACCCGTGGCTGAACGCCCAATCCTCGCCCTTACATCGGGGCCCGGCACTGGCAAAAGTCACATGGCCGCTACAGTGCACGATAAGCTCGCGCAGAAGGCAAAGGAGGATGATACCGGACATACATGTGTTGGTCACTTTTATTTCCGCGAGCAGGAGGACTCTTACAATTTTTTCCTATACGGCGTTATCACTGTCATCATTCAGATTGCGGAAACCAACAATATGGCTTGCGAGAAACTAAGTGCTCAGATATCCAGAGACGACTCCTGTATCAACACAATGAAATGGCAAGATCTGGTCAAATATCTTCTCGTCGCTGTCTTTGGGCCCGGGTCCAATTTCAATCTCTTTATTATTCTTGATGGTTTGGACGAGCTGCAGGACTGGGAGAGTTTCAAAGAATTCTTATCCGAGTTTTTCAATGGCAAAGGACTGAAAATCTCACTGGTAGTGACCTCGCGACCTGATCGATTGGAGGACATCCCCCAAGGCACAAACTTGGTCCAGATACAAGCTACTAAAGAAAAGCAGAGTCAGGATTTTAAGGCCTTGGTCTGGAGCCGCCTCAATTCGCTGAACAATCTTCGAAAGTTCAGACGTTATGTCAAACAAAGGGTTGCTGATACTATTGAAGAGGTTTCCCCAAGTGAGTACTTTATCTTAGTTAATATTTCCCCGGTACCTAACCATTTGTGATAGACATGCTATATGCCGAGCATCTCCTTGTTCGACTTGACGAATTAGGCCGCGAGGGGGCAGTTCTTCGAGCACTGAAAGAGAAGAAGCCAGCCGATCTCGCTGGCATCTACGAAATTCTTCTTGCAGAATGTCAACGTCGTTTGCCAGCCAAGCACCAACAAGTCGCTGCCTCCTTACTTCATTGGGTGGCTTTCTCCAAGAGACGCTTATCGCTCACCGAAGTTCAGTTGCTTGTCAAGCACCTGGCGCAAGACGATGACTTTAGCATCGAGGAGATGCCTGAGCTATTCTCCAAGTTCCTCAGAGTCGGTGGTGCCGGCTATGACCCTGAAGTATCCGCCAAGATCATGGCTAGCCAGCTTACTGCTGTTCAAGACGTGAAGCAGGACGAGGACGGCGATCGTGACAGCATTTACGACGATGGTCCACTTCCAGTCACCTTTCAAGAACGCTCAATAAGGCTCTACTTCACCAACAGTTCCAAGAATGCAGACAAGTTTAGATGGGGGTCTTCAGAGGCACATCGGAAGATAGCCATAACATGCGCTGAGTTCCTGCGTGTTATCGACGACGATGAGAGCAAGTTAAAGTCTCGTGCCATCTCTTTCCAATACCACTTTAACAATATCGACATGGAACAACACACCTCTAAAGAACAGATTGAGGCTCTTGAAGTTTGTGCAGAGGTCGTGTCTAATAAGACCGGCTTAGCCAAGATTATGAATAAGGCTATTATCAACTTCAAGAGTCCAGCCTTAGTTACCAAGACACACGAAACGCTGGCGAAGTGGTACACGCTCCTGGAAAAGCCAGATATCAGACTTAACCTTAGCAGTTTTGCATTGGACTGGTGGCAACGCGTTGGTCCAGACCCATCATCTTGCCGCTTTGGTGTGGTCAAGGGCTTTTTGCGTGAATTGTATAAGGCGCCTGACCTATCGACCGCTATTAAGCCGTGGGAACTGCTGCGGGATCTTCTTCATTCGGTACGAACTATCCTGTCATTTGTCCCCTTCTACATCCAGGTTTATGTTTTAAGAAGGCTAACAAATGGTTTTGCTTTGACTAGAGTGGCTTAGAGAAATTGTTAATGGACCAAGCTGCAATTAACTTTCCTGATGAAATTAGGGACAAGGGCAAAGAGAAATACGATGAGACTGTCGCCAGTCTGGGAATTCTAAATCTATTCGGTGACGATGTCAAACCGGACGCAGCAGCACATCGTGCTGTCTCAGAAATTCTTGATTGGTGTGACCTTATGGGACCAGCTGAGACAACTTGCAAAAGGGCTTTGGAACTTTGTAGCCCTAGCGACCAGGAGTGGTACAAGATCTCCAACGACTTGGTCGGTATCCTGTTGCAGCGGAAGAAGAAGAAGGAGGCATATGAGGTGGCAATAGCTGCGGTCAACCAATCGTCCACTAATGAAGTGCTTCCTTCACTCCAACGAGCCATCCATTCAACATGTGCCAGAGCTCAATGGGAGCTAGGTTACTCGGAGCCTGCACTAGAGTCTTACGCCAAAGCCAAGGCCAGCGACCCGGATGGAATTACCCCTGGTGAGGATCTTGCTGGCGAGCTCACAGTCGTCGAGAGAAGAGAGGACAAGACGGACTACATCCAGAAGCTGAAGAAATGGAGTCTTCTTGAGAGAATTACCTGGCTCGCGTCAGAATTCACCGATGATGCGGGTGAGAAGCTGGCGGGTTTCTGCAACATTGCTTGTGAACTGAGCGAACAGGAATTCATCGTGCGATTCTACGAAGAAGCAATCGAGTTTCTCGATAATCTGGATGCTGCTACACCCCTAAGATTCCATCTCGCCAAGATATACTTCGAAGTGTGTCGAGATCCTCAAAAGGCTATGGAAGTCCTTGATCGTATATTTGATATTCACTCAACGGGCTACAGGTACCCCATTCTGGGCGGAACTGCACTCTCGCTGATGAACACCCTCCTCGATTTGATGTCAAACGTGCAGCTGGCCCTGTTTCGCAAATCTAGAGATCCAGTATACAAAGCTGAGCGAATTGCTTCTCTGGCTAGCCTCGACCGGCGACCTTTCATGGTGAACATTCCACGGACCTCTGTCTCCTGGACCAGTGCTCACAGAGTGACACTTGCCTATATGTATCTGGTCATGGGACCTTTGGTTAAGTTCCAGGAGACTGTACAGTCTCTGCTGAAAGACTGTTTCGCCGGTCTTGATGATTCTGTTGGATGGAATGATGCGCCTTATCTTATGCTTTTAGCACAGCTGTTGGGCCTTATGAGTAAGGCGCTGCGTGGCGACGCGCAACTACGCAGATATGCTCGAATTGTCGGTTCTGCAATATTCTCGCGACTCAGCAACACCAACGACAATGGAGAGGGTGTGACTGAGGATACAGTGCCTGTTGGAAGTGAAAGTATAAATCAATTCTCAGAGGAGCCGAAGGTTATAGGAAATGGAAACGACCAAGCACAAGTCATAGACTGCGAAGACGAGGCCGAGATAACCACAGCTTCCAAAGAGGAAGAGGATGAAGCCCCACCCGAAGATGAAGGCGACCTGATCGATGATGGCTACTATGGGTGCGAAGGGTTCTGCAACCCCGGACGCGAGTTTCGATGGTGGGGAGGTCACTCAGCCTACCTATACATAGCCTTTGAGTCAGGTATCATCTGCGAGGACTGCCAGGCCGAATACGACGCCATCGAGCGTGGCGAAAAGACTTTCAAGGGCCGATACTTTTATGGCCTTGGCCAAGACAGGATCAAGCTTCCTATCGAAGGTTGGCGTGGGGTCAAAGATGGTAAGATGATGTTGGAGGGTGAAGAGCCGGTTGCTGTGGATGACTTTTTTAAAAAGCTGCAGAACGAGGTGCTGCCGAATGCCTGGGAACGTCTTTGGGCTGATGAGGCATTTTAAGTGAGGGGCTGTCTGTTGATAGACAACATGCCAGCAATTTTGAATACACGGATAGCGTAGGGTTCGGATTGATCTATCAAATTATCGAATGTGACATATTCTTTCAATCGTACTCAATCTAGAGTTCACTCCCGGTAGCGACCATTGGCAAAGCTAGCACCATGGACTGAAGCCTCCCCAGCAGCGACTTCGGTTTGTTACCGATGCGTGGTAAACGACAATGGTAAAATGAATGCCGCCGTGAACGCAGCTGCCGTACGGCTGTTATATCGGCCCCATCTTCACTTCTACTGATAAAACGTATTCTTCAACCTTAGCACTACTGCCTTTTAGTTGAAGCCCAAGAGTACCGACTCTACTGAGTGGACCACCAAGTACTCTTGAACCCCCACTGCTAAATTATGCTTATTTCTTTGGCGCGCTATGATACCGAAATAGGAAAGTAGGATGACAAACAAAAACGTTACACATCTGACAAATGCTGCCACACAAGTATTTGTCAGAACTGGCTTAATATCATTGTATAAGCATTCTCAAGAGTTTGGCATTAGACATAGGGGGTATATATAAGGACAGAAACGAATATAAGAAGAACATGATATCCAGGTTTTCAGATTATCAACTAGCAATCTCAACACCGCAAAAGCGCACACAACAGAGCCTTATTTGGATCTATAAAACCGAGGAGACATAAGTCACATCAAATACAATATGAATACAACAAGAGGCATCGTCAATGTGGCCCCAGGTCGCGCAGAGATCAAACAGATCCCAGTTCCCGAGCTTGAAACCGGCTTCATCCGAGTCAAACCCACCGCATGGGCCCTCAATCCCGACGATGTCTACCATCTAGACCTAGAAGAGGAGGGAGAAATTTGTGCTGGCTTGCCCGTTGGGTCAGATTACGCTGGAAGGGTCATTGAAGTTGGACCAGGAATTACTCGGGACTTTAAGATTGGAGATCGTGTTGCTGGGGTCATATCGGGACAGTAAGTAGGCTTAACATCGTGGAGATGAGGCAGGTGAACTGACGATGGTCTAGGAATATTTTACGCAGGAAGGACGGCGCTTTCGCTGACTTGATTCATGTCAAGGGTGATATTCAGATGAAGATACCCGAGAATCTCAGTGATGTGGATGCTTCGACGCAAGGTATCGCACTTATAACAATGGTAAGCTCAGGGTATCTTCACCTATAAACGAAAAGGGGATTGTGTGCTGACGGTGCTGTTCCAAGGGCGTTGGCTTGTATCAGACATTGAAGATTCGCCTTCCAGATGCACGCCCCGAACAACCATACCATGTCTTCATTTATGGCGGCAGTACAGCCATGGGTATTTCGGCTACTCAGTTTGCAAAACTATCCGGTGCAACAGTGATAACGACCTCGTCGCCCTCCAATGCAGAATACGTCAAGTCCTTTGGCGCCGACCATGTATTGGATTACAAGTCCACCA
This sequence comes from Fusarium nanum, assembly GCA_004367095.1. Taxonomy (NCBI): domain Eukaryota; kingdom Fungi; phylum Ascomycota; class Sordariomycetes; order Hypocreales; family Nectriaceae; genus Fusarium; species Fusarium nanum. The sequence goes on along the minus strand of QGDY01000176.1, from coordinate 176,072 downwards.
CCCTTACCGATGACATTCTACGCTTAGCCGATGGGCCAATTAAATTCGTTTTTGATACCTACCCAAGCAAATCCAGCACAGCGCTTGCTGCATCAATCATGCCCAAGTCAGCTGAAGCAAGATATGTCGCTCTCGTGCCCGGTTTTGAAGAAGACGTCCAGCGTCTGAACCCTCATGTCATGGCTAGATCCATCCTTGCGTATTCTGCTTTTGGGGAGCCTTGGATGTATGAGAAGAAGTTGTTCGACGCTGTACCGGAAGACTTTGAGTTTCAGAAAGACTTTGTGAAGATGGCTGAGAAATTGTTTGCAGACGGGTTGGTCAGGCCACCGAGAGTTTATCTGAATAGAGGAGGTAGCGGGTTGCCGGGTATCCTACGTGGATTGGAAGAAATTAGGGAGGGAAGGGTTAGTGGTGGAAAGCTTGTGTATACCCGCGAACATGAAGCGGTTTGAGGGATTTGGGATGCTTAGCAGGCTAGCACTGGATATTATGATTGATTTTAGATACTAATATGTACTGGGATCTGTATTTCATGACAATCTGTAACCTGTACTTGCATTATACTTTGCACACTACCTTTGCTTTGCTTTGGCCCTTAAATACTCTCTGTGGAGGGGAAATAAGACGCTGTTTCTCAAGGCGCAGCAGATTGGAACTCCTTATACGTCATACCTTCAATAAGGCAGCAACAGGTAGCAACAATAAGTCTTTAAGTCTTGTAAACCAAGTTTACCTGATTTTACACGTTACGATATAATGCTTCTTTATCATCGAACATGTGTAGACCCAGAATATAATGCTACCAGGAATCAGTCTTAACAGACGTTTTGCGGTCAACGCGAATAGTATACTTTGAGTCCTCCACACTCAACAGTGTTACTGTAACATTCCAGTTAGGCACGTCAAACGAGCTAACTGGCTTATATGCAAGGGATTTGCTTCCTTCCAGAGTCAAAGACAGCGCAGCATCATTCTTGTCATCGAGATCCCCAACACAGCCCAAAGTGCCCGGCGTAGCATCTAGAACACGAATAGGGCCACTGCCGGTTGCAACTCTTGTACCGACCTCAGTAAGTAAGACACCAGGAGCGCAAAGGTTTTTATCCACACCGTCGGCAGTGCGAACTTCAGCCACGAGAGCAGAAATCTCGCTACCAGCGATCACGACTGCTTTCTTTCCACCATCAACAGCAAGAGGAGTAAGGACATGCTCTGTGCTGCCGGCCTCAAGAACACAGTCTACAGCCTTATCCTGAATCCATCCCAAGCGATACTTGTCCCAGGCAAAAAAGTCAGGCGCCATGCCTTCGGTCTGGGACATGACACCAAAGCCTCCAGTATAAAAGCCTGCGTAGCTTTCGAATGAATAATAATCCGGTAGACAGAAGGCATGACCCGTCTCATGAACCATGGTCATAGCAATGAGATCCCAGTCAGCAGCACCAAATGTCACAGTCTTCTTAGCTACCCGCTTGCCCTGACGCGTCGAGACAGGGTCGTAATAGGTTATAGAGCGATACATGTAGTTCGCTGCTTGGCTTGTTGGAACCACATACAGAACGTCCACTTTGGGTGGGGGCGAGCGAGTGCCATTGGCCGTGAAAGCATCAAGAGCGTCTTGAATATAACGATCATGTCGCCAAATGCCAGTCCCTCTGCCTAGCCAGTCATACTCGGATGCCGCCTTAGGCATGCGGTAGTACTGAGAGGTATCGGCCTCCATGTTTAGCTTCAGCTTGTTGTAGCTAGACTTGGTATACCAGTCGATAGTTGGGGGCACCATCTTGTCGTGCAAAGCCTTGAGCGAGTCGGGGTCTTCGTCTTTAGCATCTGGGAAATCCACAAACATCACAAAAGCCTCCACAGTTCCAGTGGCCTTGACACAGCCGTCGCGGAAATCGAATCCCATGTTGGACATGAAATCCTTAGGCGAGGGTAGTTTGCATGTTGGCTTCCATATGTAGTCTCCGCGAGTCGGGGCAGTGCCGTTGGTTGTGTCGTTGCCGCTGAGATCCTGGCCGACAGCCGAAGCGGCCAAAGAAAAAAGAAGAGTGCCCAGCGCAAGCATATTGATAAATGATATTATCACCACCGTATAAACTCGGGCGATAGCGGATCAAGGTGATGATTAAATGGGATGCGTTGAGTCAAGGAGCACCAGTATATAAAGGAACTGAGCCTGACTGAAATAATCACGCCAAGGACGGGAGTCGGCCCTAAAAGGGTTCGTCCCTATAGTACCGGGCTGTTATTTTCTCGTATAGCTTTTTGCCCAATGAGAATTGCTCAAAGGTGACGGAAAGTGGGTTCTTTGAAACCGAGCTTAGAGTACCGAAATGACGCCAAGATGTCAACCCAGCACTGCGTCGTATTCAATCGGCGGAAGCGAGCTGTCAAGTCGGTCAAGACTTAAGCCAGATCAACAACTACCAACCATCTCCCGTTCATTCCAGCAGACGACTAGAGTCCAGACTATCCTTGGGTCTCTCGAACACGTGAGAACAAGTCTTGTATACGACATGTCGTACCATCCCAGTCATCAACTACTTCATTCCTTCCTCCAGCTATCATGCCCAGTCTACCGTCGCATTGAGAATACTCCACGACCCCACACTCGACTCTTGAGTTATCCGTATAGTTTATCCCATATCCCTGTGCCCCCCTTGACCATGGAGTAAATCCCCAGTCTCAAAAAAGCTTGCTTGGAGGACCAAGAAGTATTCACCGCTGTTGTAGTCAGATAGACCACATGTTATCGGAGCTGGGATTCTTTCAGCTTTGACTCCAGGGTGGATTGCTGCTATGTGGCGTCGGCTGGGTTCCGTGCCTGTAATGCCTGATTTGACAAGCACATAATTGGGAGCAAGGAAGGTCCAAGCTTTTTTAATATTTAGCAAATTGGTTAGAAGGGAGTCACTATTATGAGTTAACTCTATTTGTGACAGGAAAGTATGTTAACCTTACAATGTAAGGTCTCCATCTCTAAACGGAGGCTAGTGAGTTTATTCTAAGAATTGTATAACAAGTAGCGGAAGCTGAAACTAAATGCTAACGCTAAATTAAGTTTCACGTTATGGTCGAAGATTGTGCCTTGCGCCACCCTAATTGATGCTATTTCTATCCTCAGCTTTATGATAATATCAGCCTCAAAGGGTTCAGTATTATTACTATTCCTATCTCTTATCTCTTACACTCCCATCTGGTTAATATCCCAGAGCTAAAAGTTTTGTTCTACGAGCATGCCTTCTTGTACAAGCACAATATTGAAATACAGCTTAAATTGATTCCTATCTCCTTTCTACCATCAGGGATGGTGCTCTTTATAGTTCTCTTTGCAATTGCCGAAACTGAAACAAGTTAAACATCAGCTAGGCCTTCTCATTCTGTCAATCGGCTCAACACCTTAGAAGTGTATAGACTTTATCAACACCACGTGTCGACTTGAATCGCACAAACACAACTACAAATATTGGACGTGGACTTGGCTCACAAGACAGCCAGCGCAGATATTATCGACGTGGATATACCAGCAACAATTACAAAAGTATCTTTTACTACAAATACCGCCTCTAATCGAGATAAAGAATCACCTATTGATGTAATTGTCAGCGGTGTAGTTGCACTTGTAACAGTTGTTGGTCTCGTTATATTTATTAGTATCTACGCTCCTTAACAAAGAAAGCCCGGAATGAACTTTGGGTACAAGGTTTCCAGCTCTGTCATCCAAACCTTGCATGTTGTTGACACGACCTTGGTCGTAGTTAGTTCCCCATTGAGAGTAGAGCTCTTTGATGGGGAGAGAATGGATATCTGCGGCAGCCATTTGTAAACAAAGATAAAGGCTTGAAGTTTGATAATTCTTGGTACTCTAAGACAAGACCAAATGGCGTGGGGGGTTCTTCTCTGAAGTATAGCTGCTGAACCAAGTTATAAGTCGATCAACACAAACCTACCAATGCAAATAAAGCCCTTGCCCGAATGAATTACCCGCAACTATGGGGGTTCCCTGTAAATCAGCGTCACCTTAATGGACGGGAAGGGAATTCATATCTCCCCGCACAGGAACACTTGTTCCGGATCAGATCAGGTGAGATTCGGCCCAACCATGTAACCTTAAAATCACCTTACTACGGATACACCCCGGGCTATAACGTCATTAAGATGTAACAATAATCCGTCCTGTTTCTTTCTGACACAATAAATAGACGATTGCATTTAGCTGATCAGTTTTGTTCACGTCTTTCCTTTAGTATTGTCAAGGTACATGCCGCTGCAACTTGCGCAACAATAGGTCCCCGGCAGGCGTAATCGGATCACCACATTGCATTGCTGTAGGAATCACTGCAAACGAACAAATGGACGCGCACGAGTCCCGTTTACCATCGCATAGGCGAGCTCCTTATTTTTCCCTTATGCTTGACAATGGCTGGGTGGACCAGGAAATCATCAACCATCGATGCCCGGGTTCCGGAACTGATGAGGACCCCTTCATCATTGGGTGGACGCACAATGATCCTCGGGACCCAATGCAATTCAGTCAGGCTGTGAGATGGGCATGGACGGGTTTGGTGTCTCTGGCAACATTCACAGTTGCTCTTGCTACGAGTGCTTATACTGCCCCTTCGAGACAAGTCATGGCGACTTTTTCTGCAAGCAAGCTTGTATTTGAGCTTGGGTTGTCTGCTTTCATATTGGGGTAAGTAAGCATGAGAACTCACTTGATCCACCTATGAGCCCAAGTGACCCGAGGACAAAGTATTTTGCTTACATTTCAGATTCGCGGTTGGTCCCCTGCTCTGGGGCCCTTTGAGTGAACTGCATGGTCGACGCGTAGTTTTCCTCTGTACAGTCAGCTAAGCTCCCTTTCCCCACCATCGATTTACCACAATGCACTAAAACATATCAGTACCTCGCCTTTACGCTGTTGACTGCAGGATGTGCTGCAGCCCCCACAATTCAAGGCCTTGTGATTATGCGGTTCCTCGCTGGTGCTTTCGGCTCGTCGCCCTTGACAATTGCTGGCGGAATCCTCGCGGACATCTGGCCCAATGAACAGCGTGGATTGGCTATGATCTTCTTTTCCTCGGCACCACTTTTCGGTCCGTCCCTAGGTCCCGTCATTGGTGGGTTCATAGGGGAGGCGGCCGGGTGGAGATGGGTGCAAGGATTCCTGTGAGTCCATGTCCCTCTTTATCTTTATTATGAATGAGTGATCGTATGATGCTGATCATTGTTGGTGGTGCCAGTGCCATTTTGGGGGGTATCTGCTGCTTGTCCATGATGATAATCATTCCCGAAACGTTTGCCCCCACACTTCTGCGCCGACGGGCCGAGCGAATCTCGCGGATACAAGGCCAGGTCTACATCTCGAGACTCGCCAAGGATCACCAGGGAAAAACCCTCCGGGAATCGATCAAGGGGGCTTTGGTCCGACCTTGGGTACTGCTTTTTTACGAGCCCATCGTTTTGCTGCTGACTATCTACATGGCAATTCTCTACGGCACGGTAGGTCGCTTCAATATGCGTCATACTTAATCATGCTGACAGAATAGCTGTATCTCTTCTTTGCTGCGTTTCCAATCGTCTATCAAGAGCACCGAGGCTGGAGTCAAGACATCGGCGGCTTGGCATTCCTTGGCCTTGCCGTCGGTATCGCCTTTGGTATTCTTGTCGCCCTCTACGTGACCGCCCGTTCCACAAGACCTAGCAAACACAACAGTGATGAGGCATGGAACCCGGAAGTCCGCCTCCCTATGTCCTTGGTGGGTTGTGTTGCTATTCCAGTCGGCCTATTTTGGTTTGCCTGGACAAATGACCCTTCCCTTCACTGGCTCATCTCTATTGCCGCCCAGGTGCCATTTGGTTTCGGATTTGTCCTCGTCTATATCTCTATTCAGAATTACTTAGTAGATGCATACACCATCTACTCTGCCAGCGTTCTTGCCGCGAATGCTATGCTGAGGTCAATTTTTGGCGCTACTTTCCCGTTGTTTACCAGTGTACGTTGCTGTATTCGTTACAGGCTCTTTCCCAAGCTTGTTGTTCACCGTACAAGATTATTTCTAACACAAGCGTGCTGCTCGCGTTTGGATGCGTGTAGTACATGTACCATGATCTAGGAATACATTGGGCCAGTTGCGTCCCAGGGTTTCTAGCCATTGCCTGCGTACCCTTTCCATTTCTCTTTTACCAGTATGGCAAAAGAATACGTCAGAAATGCCGTTTTGCAGCTGAGGCTACTCGACATGCCCAAGAGTTGAGGCAGAGATAATACAATAGCTGAGCAATTCTCAGTCGAAGTTAGCCAGAGCATATATTGTCTTTGAAGATGTGTATTCGGAACTGTGACCAGTGTCAGTCTTCTTGTGCTTTGTATCTGCACCTTCCGACGAAGAGAACGCAAGGCACCATTGTGGGACACAGAGTCCTGTCAGCCCACTGGCTATAAGTTACACTCCTCATAACATTGGCCTGGATGCACATGGCGATAGGATAATTGCTTCGCATCATATGCAGATACCCTCGCTGTGTTCCCCTACTTGGGCCACATTGGAGACCCATCTTGAGGTCGCCTTTGCCATCACCCAGCCGGAACACACATCTGTTTCCTTCTCCTCCCTTGTCTTTGAGAAGCCTACGCATGAGGCTCAGGTCCATGAAATTGGGTGTTCATCTATCAGAAGGAATGAAAAGCGGTCAATGCTCTGTACATGTAACTGCCCTCTAGAGCAGTCTTTAAGGAGTCCTCAGCAACTAGCACTACACCACTGATGTAGGTTCCTCAGGTTATATAGGCTAACATGTTTATATAATTACTATTCTATGTTTTATCTTCTATGCTAAACTCTTATCATGCTTTGTGTAGGTCATCATCTCAACTAGATCCACGGTGCTGGACAAAGCTTCACTGTTCTGTGTCTGAGGGGGCCTCGATTCGTAGAACCTATTATGGTTCTGAGATCTGGCGGTGTGAGATGCTGACCCTTTGTATCTCTCTTCTGATGACAATGCATTGCTTGGGCGTGAGCCGGCAGAGCTTCTCAGCCTTGGGAAAACATTGATCAATAGCATACGAATGTTGGGCATGCAAGCACACCAGATTCCAACGTTGACCTCGATCGCCGACCAGTAGCAAGCATCATAACCGTCCCCTGTGGTTGATATCAGTCCTGCTAGAGCCAGATGCGATAGGAAAAGCAACTTACATGTAGGATTGGAGGACTTGCCAAACTGGACGAGATAGCGAAGCCTGAGAATGCTTACAACAGTAACACTGAGTGAAGGTTAGTCGCCTCATCCCCAAGATTGTACAGGTGACTTACAAAGTACCAACAATGAACATCATCGAAACTGCGACCTTCCTTTTCCAGTTCATTTGGAGAAACAGAACCTCGGAGAGTGGAATTCCCAACATCCACAGGTCGAGGATAATAGTAATTCCAGCAAGTGCCCAGGCTATGGGATTAACTCCAATACATTGGCCTTCATGCAGACCATCCCACCCTTGCCAGAAATAACTAATAGGCCGACATTGTGCAATCGCTAGGATGTCGAAGATGATCATGCAAACGACTGATACGCCGATAGTACTCCAGATAAGCATTCGCGTAGTGTTGCCAGGGAATATGCGAAGATAAAAGGCTAAAACGCAGATCTTAATCGTGAATGTCTCAGTAGCGTAGAGAGCTTGTCCGACATAGAGGTACTAGAAGTTGTGAGTCTTTTGTTTCAAACGGTTCGTTACGAGTTACAAACCTTGAGGTGAGTTGTAATTTTTCCAGGGCTAAAACGCCACATATCTTGACCAAGACCGTGTGTTGACACTGACATATCTGAGTTAGTAATGCTCCAAGTCATTGGGTGGGATTTAACCTACGTCCATAGATTACAACGGTGGAGTTGGCTATCGCCAAAAGCTATCATCAATGTTAGTAGTTTAAACATGTAAGGATGGCGCATAACTTACCAGACAACCGAATATGAGGTAATCGTCCACGTGAAGCCCAGATTTATATACCAGCTGGTCGTAAAGCCGAAGTCCAACTATAAGTCCGGAGATGGTGATGATACAGGTAATCATTATATTAATGCTCTGATGCTTGTCGCGCACGGGGTATTCGCAGGCTGTCGCGGTCACGTTCATCGTCGCTGCAGCTTGATTAGCATGTATCACATTTCGCGGAGCGTTCGACCCACTCAGCATTTGTATCGGTTCACAATTGCTCTTGACACAGCCCATGACGTCGGTTTTGAGCAGCGGATCATTGCAAAGACATGGTATGTCCACTCCACACGTAGACTTTGTCATGAGTTCTACGAGGCACGGTGACTGCAGAAACGATTAGCAACGCGGACTTGGTCAGTGGTACCCAACAGCTGTTTACGTACCGCACATCCTGGAAGTTGAGTGAGAAGGGCTGTGCTGTCGACGCAGTGCGCTCGACCGGCGAGCCACGTCCATATCAGTATCAAACTGAGGAGACGCATGTTTTGCTGAGATTGATTAAAGACGAAAATAAAGGCTGTCTCAGAAGAAAGTGACGGTCCATCTCATGCAGTGTTTAAGTAGCAAGTCATGCGAACAGGTGGTCCGTAAATAGTAGCGGGCCCATGACAAATTAATGAAACGCAATGCCGAAAAGCGAAACTCTAGAACGGAGAAGGCCCTGGTAAAAACAATAAACACGTGGGGATGGTCGCTTCATCAATGCGCACTAAGCTTTGTTTATCGGTAGTGTAATCGATCTCCCGTTCATACCGCAGCTCAACATAAGTTAGTGTGAAACTTGAACTCCTTAGCTTGATCAAAGCTTCCTAGCTGGAGATCAAAGCGAAGTATAAAGCCGGCCATGCCTCCTCAAAAGGGAAAGACAAATCCGACTCTTTGGCTCCTGTTTTACTTGCATTTCGGAGCTCCTCCAGTCCTCCACTTTATGGCTGGCCCTACGGAAGGCTAGGTCGACAAATCTTTACTTCCGCAGCTGCGCGCACGTCTTCCGTTGTCACTCTCACCGATATCCAAGTGAGGTGTACTTGTTGGCAAGCTGACAAGTAGCTCAAGTCCGGTGTACACTAATCAATTATTGAGATCCTCGGAGTCTATACTAGAGGAGACGATCATCCGATGAAGAGATTTAAAGCAGAGGTTTTTAGTCTGTGTCGGTTATTGCGGCACTCTTTAATTGTACATGGGCTGGTTGACGCAATAAGGGTGGTCGATTTATGGTATATCTCAATTATCTGCTTCATCCTCAGACGTTTCACAATTGACAAACAGGGTAAAGGCCATTTAGAGCTGTCTGGACTTTGGATGAGAATGACATTCTCCCGCCCGAACTGACGAAGTCGGGCCCTGGGGGTTCTGCAGGCTACCCTGACCGCAGATCCTTTGTGGAGTCATGAGTGTTTCCATCTGTTTAGTCCGTCAGATCTAAACAGAGGACCGAGTGGGTCAGCCGGCTAGCCCAAGTCGGAATTTGGTCCAGCTGTTCTATCAGCCAAACGCTAACAAACACTTTGTGGGTTTATGGCAAGATGGTTGGTTGTCTTAGATTCGTGACTCCACTCGGCGCTGTCAAAGCGCAGCACTACGCCATCGAATGATTCAGAGAGCTTGTTAAAGATATTGATTGGTTGTTAATTCCCGGGCTTGCCGACCTTGATGGAACTGAGCAAGTATTTCTGACTAGAGGTCAAAGCGAGACGGTAAGTGCCTCAGCTCGCTCGGGTGTGATCGGCATGGAAACTGTCATCTTAACCACTGCATTATTTATGATCATTGGCGCGTTGGATCCCTTTGTGTGCCCCACTCTCACGCTGTCTGAGTTCAACACAGATCGCACGCTCTCTATAGGGTAGCGATACAGATAAATGCAGCCAAGCAGGCGACAGGTTATATCACGTCAGGATGTGTTCCCTCTTGTGGCTTTGCTTATGTTCTTCTTTTTATTTTATAATTTATCTCTTTAGACAGTTGGTGTCCAGAGTCGCGGCGATGATGACTTATCTTACAAGAGAAATACCATTGTCTATTACAGATTTCCTCCACAAATTTTACAGTCCCACGTGATCTTTACAGCTACAGTATGAAATTGCATATATACAACCACCAGCTGTGTTACAATGATTGGAAAAATGATTTGGGTATATCAGTGACATTTCTAAAAGCCTTGCTTTTCTAGATCCAGGTTACAGGAATTCCCAAAACCTAAGCTACGTCACCTGCGCCCTGGTCTGACTAAGCGGCTATAAGTTACTCCGAGCTCCGGATAGCTGTTATTCCCAGTTGCATGCCCACGCTATGGCAATCTAAGATTGGAATCCTTTACGTTAGCAGAAGGCAATTGATTCGTAGCAGTAATAATACTGACACTTAGACCAGCTAAATTAACAAAGACGAATCATTGTACAGTATCACTTTAGATAATGTTATGGGTAACTGTATAAGAGCGTCTGCATATATAAAATGCTTAAATCTATACAATCTTATACACATTCAAAGCTAAGCATGGAATTATTATTTTCCATAGACTGCTCTGTAACTTATCTGTCAATACGAGCTCGATACGAGGTCGCTTTCTTTACTTACTGACTTTACTGCTTCTCTATTGGCCAGGACCCATCTTAAAGAAATCACGTTCCATGCTAACCCCGGCACTTCTCTCTCGCATCCTTGCACAAAAAGTCACGGCGTAGCATGGGAAGAATACGAGAAAGAGGAAGGCTATCGCGAATAATAAAGCAAACATGCCTTCTTTCTCTTAGCTGCTTCGCAGTAGACTTAACCCTCAACTACTGTATTAAGTATGTCTCTGAAATTTCTTCAATTGAGCGTAGCGACTGCCGCTCTCGTTACATCTGTAAATGGCCTCTCCATACATGGCCCTGGCGAAGCTTTCAGTGTTGATGCCTTTACGCCCTCCACTCCAGGGGAATTCGACCCTGTGGCAGAGTTACAAAGGCTCGAGGCAAAATTCCCTGTAGTCTCAGGTGGCGACACCATCAAAGCGCGCAGCGACAAACAAGCAGGCTCTGCCAAGGTGAAGCCTTCCTCAGCTGGCTTGTCATTCTTTGTCCCTACTGTCATCGGAAATCAGACATTTGACCTTATCTACGACACTGGCTCTGCTGATCTGTAAGTAGCGGGTCTCTCGAACTCCTGAACCATAAGTCAAGACTGACATTACCTTTATTAGATGGGTATATTCCAACGAATCATCGCCATGGCAGAGTTTGGGTCACATCACCTATCAACCTACCTCATCCTCCGAATTTCTGCCCAACTACACCTGGGTTATCAAGTACGCCCAAGGCGACGAGATCAGCGGCGTGGTGTTTAAAGACACTGTCAAGGCAGGCTCCGTCGTTGCCCATAAGCAGGCTGTCCAAGCGGCTGTTATCAACCCATTGGGTATCGACACGGATGGCATTCTTGGCCTCGCATTTTCCAACATAAACACTGTCAAGCCCGAAAAGCAGAACACCTTATTCGAAACCCTTATGCCAACACTAAAAAGGAAGCTGTTTGCTGCGAATCTTCGAGCCGATGGCAAGCCGTCATCCTGGGATTTTGGCTACATCGATAACTCCAAGTTCAAAGGGAAGATCGGCTACACGCCCGTGACTAGTACGAAGCACTGGCAAATGAATGCTGGTTCCTACGCTGTAGGCAAGGGTTCATTCACCGACAGCAAGAAAACAATCGGCGAGGTTATTGTCGACTCTGGCACCTCCCTTGTCTACCTTCCTAAAGCTGTAGTTAGCGACTACTACAGCCATGTTAAGGGATACAAGCTCACCGAGGGAGGATCGCATACGTTTCCATGCAACAGCACCATTCCCGACTTCCATTTCAAGACTGAAGGCACGACGCTCACTATTCCAGGACGAGATGTAAACTACACTCTTTACGACCCTAACATCAATACCTGCTCTGGTGCTATCACTACTCAGCTGAACGGAAAATACTCAGTACTGGGAAATCTGTTTATGAAGAACTACTATGTTATCCATAGTCAAGAGGAGGCTACACCGAAGCTTGGGTTTGCCGCGCATTGATTGATTGTACGATGTTTCAGGGAGGAGCTATGGGATGCAATTAGGGAAAGTTTGCTTGAATTCCAATGAATATTTCTAAGTGCTCTACTAAGGATATCGCAGCTCAAAGAAGGGAAGAGTATTGCGCTGTTTGACCTCCATCTGTGTACATTTCTCTGATTTTGATCAATTACGTTAGAATACCTTGTTACAGTGAACGCAAAATAAAACGAACCAGTAAGGCTAGTCAACTCTACAAATTTATCATCTTCGGAACAGCATACCCCAGCTTGGCGAAACTAGTTCGGCAGAAGTCCAGTTTGTCAGGTTCTAAGTCACTCTATCAACCCGCACAAAACCATGCTTGTCCGAGAAACCAGCTTCACGTAGCCTCGGCCTCCAGCTTTTCTTAAGGGGGACGGTTCCACATCAGTCGCCATGACCTTGATCAATATCAAATTGGAAACTAGTACAGTCGGAATTCCGGGCTGGAGTTTCTAATTGGGTTGGATATGGACGGTTTTACAGGAAAGCGAAAAATAGCCTGCAAAAGTCTGAAGGAACAAACTGCCCTTGAAATCCATGCGAAAGGTCAAGCAAGATTTCACTCTCCTACCCCACCAATATACCAGATGATCCAAGTACCGCTGGCAAAGGTTACGTAAAAGTACAACTTAAACTAACTTAATAGCAAAGTTGTTTTTAACACAAGCACCAACACGTCCAACTACTGCGAACGGCGCCCTGCCGTCCATAGCATCATAGTAACGAACGGGAATGGTCCACTCTTGACCACCCGACGAGATAAACACCTTGTCAGTCTTCCACGCTTCCGGTGCTCCTACGATAACGATCTTGTCAACGTAAACATCTTCCATAGACTGAAGCCATGCGCCAGCTTTGATTGATGCAGCGTCACGACCATCAACGTCAGATGAGGTAAAGGTGTTCTCGACCTTGTTGAAGATAAATTTGCGATGGATATACTGATCGTTTTGGTACTCAAAGGAATCACCGTCGTCAACATACAAGTCTCCCTCTGCAGTGGTGCTCTTTCCGACAACCACAATTAAAGTGTAGTCATCGAACTGCATAAGCTTACTAGAGCGTCGCGGAATGTCGCGGCGGGGGAAGATATGGCCGCCACGCATTAGAAGTGCCGTCTTATCCAGAGGTGTGTCAACAGTTAACTGCTTGCCTCTGAAGGTAGATTGTAACTCGTATGTGAAGTAGTTGTAGTATACTTCGTCATCAGGAATGTAGATCTTCACAGAGACTGCACTGCTCTCAACAGTTGGTTTGTGAAGTAACCCAGTTGTTCCGAGGAACAGCTGATCGTCAAGGTCGAAAGACCCTTCTTCTGACGGATGGGTGTAGAACATGGGCTTTACAATTGGACTCCCATCCTTGCTGGCATGGTAGAAGGCGGTATACCATGATGGTAACAAGGCATAACGAAGACGCAGCGCAGCAGTGACAATGGAACGGTATGGCTCATCCATAAGATGAGGTTCACGGCGGCGAGTGTCGATATGAGCGTGACCACGAAAGAAGGGATAGAAAGCTCCAGCTTGATACCAACGAACATACAACTCTGGATCGGGATTCCCGAAATAGCCACCAACGTCAGGACCAGTAAAAGGAAAGCCAGATATGCCCATACTAAGGATCATGGGAAGCGAAACAGCAAGGTGACCCCAAGAGGCTTGGTTGTCGCCAGACCATGTCGCGCCGTAACGCTGGGAGCCTGAAAAGAAGGAACGGGTAAGCACAAATGGCCTGCGGAGCTCACCTTCTTTTCGACTCATCATAGCATGATAGGTCGCATTGTGAAAAGTCATGCCATTGAGATTGTGTAGGTCGCGATGTTCCCACCCACCAAAATGCAGGTTATCCTTTGGCATAGTGATTTCTGGACCGTTGAAGACAGACGGTTCGTTCATATCATTCCATACAAATGTGTTTTCCATAGTGCCCTTGAAGACGCTATAGTCGAACAGACCGTTCCACCAGTTGATAGAAGCAGGGTTGAAGCAATCAATCCAGTGCGATGCGCCTGGCCAACAATGGCCTTCGAAGATATCATCGTCTTTGGTATGGACAGCTAAGTCATTCGACTTAAGCTCTGACACGATGTTGTAGCCATTCGTGTTCTTGAAGTGGGGATCGATAATGACAATTAGCTTGCGGCCGAACGAATCGAGTAATTTGCCCATGCTGATTGGATCTTTAAACATGGTTGGTTCCCATGTGAACCATTTCTTGTCAACCGGGTACTCAATGTCCAACCAGATGGCATCATATGGAATCCTGAACCTATCCATACCGTGGCCTACATCCTTGACATCATCGTCAGAGACGTAGTTCCATCGGCATTGATGGTAAGCAACCGAGAACTCCTGAGGCAGCGCCGTGGTACCTGTCAGGGCAGTATAGTCCTTCAACACATCCTTGGGGGTTAGCCCGAGGAAAAAGAAGACGTCGATCAGGCCAGCCTCTGACATCCAGTGCGTGTTGGTGTTCTTGTTCGTCTTTGTAATGTCAATCCAAGTTTCGGCTGCGTTTAACCAAAAGACGCCGACGTGGGAATTCTTGCGATGGGCCTGCATAAAAGGAATGGAACCGTACAAAGTCATAGGACTATCCAACTCATACTCAAAAACATCCGTGTTGTATAGTCGGTAAGGCTCCGAGTACTGGGTGCCTCGTGTCTCTTTCAGCGCCATTGGACCTGCATGCTCGGGGATACCGTACACATGCTCATATCCCGTGAAAGTAATGTCGAGTGCAACACTCTCAGGCCCCCGTGGTTTAGAGTCAGTATTGCCTCCAAATGTCTCCTCCCACCAAGTCGACTCGTCCTCGCCCCCGATAGGCTTTTGTTCTGCGACGTCGAGATCTTGTTCGATCTTAGGGCGCCAATGTTCCATGTTAAGCATACCCTGATCATTCAACTTGATCTGAGAAACACCACCCCGCTTCAAGTCGATTGAGAAGGGTGAAAGGCTAATGACCGCCTCCAAGTTGAAAGACGGGCCATACTGGACAACAATCTCATCGTCGGTCTGTTTGGTGATCTTTGCATCCTTATCCAAGGCCAGACTACCCACGATTGCGAGCCTTTCCGCCTCACTATAGCGTTCCATTCTCGCTTTACTACCATGGCGAAGCTTGATCTGTTTGTTCTTTCGTATCTGCTCATCGATCGTTACGCGTGCGGTCCCGGACTCGAGAAACGAAATGGTGATTGGGAGATGTATCGGTTCATTGTTTTCGGCTATGGTCTTTAAGATAAGGGCTGAGAGCTGGCCGTCTTTGAAAGAAACGGTGTCTGGCTTGACGTTGTATGGCGCGACCCAGTTCGATCCCAGAGCGGACACTCTGTCAGCGTAGAGGCGGTTTCGCTTGCAGAAGCCAGACTGATGGCATTTCTTGAAGTCGTTCTGCCTGACAGAGACTACTTGCACATGTTAGCATCAAGCTACACCAAGGCTGGCACCTTGTCGCATGCTCATACCTGCCTGTGGTATCAAGAACGCGATTAGCAGCACAGAGCTGAGAAGCCCCCAGGCAAGTGACTTCCCTGACTGCATTGTCAATCGCCTTATTAAACCGACAGGAATATTCGGTTTATAGCGGCGTGGTATAATAGTTGAGCAATGGTGACAGAATGAAATGCCGTCGCTTGAGGCAGCTAATGATGTGTGTTGTGATCCTGCTTTTGAGTGATTGTTACTTCAACTCTCCCTGGGGTGGCGGAGACATCTAACTCTCGGAAATGCAGATGAGCAATGTTACGCGGAGTTACTTAACAGAGTCTAGCAGCTGCTCAGCCTCTTCTCAATGGGTTAGTTCTGTTCGCGGACAAACCTGATCTGATTGGTTGTTCAGCATCTCCGATTCCGACTTGAAATGAAAATAAGAGATACCGGGCGGTGGGCATGTCCGACTCCGACTCCGACTTCGATCACAGCGATGCTTCTGATAATTGACGACGTGTCACCTTTATCCCCACATGAATGAGCCTAATAGCACGACTTAAATAATACTGTAAAGCAAAGTGTACTTTTAAGCTGCTAGATTGCCTATAAATACTCACTGTAGAGGATGTCTCAACACGACCTTTCCGAATGTATTCATCTCCTGCATGTTGTAAAGCTCACCGATAGCATCTTGGTCAGTTCCTTCAAAAACTTTTACGGTTGTCGGCACATAATTGCCCCCATAATTCTCAAGTGCCCAGTTGAAAGCACGCCAGTGTCTGTTCGAAGCGGCCATGTTCTTAGGGATACTGAGTTTTGTGCCGTCGGGCAAATCAAACTCGAGGTCAAAGAAACGACCGCCTACAACGATTTCGAAGCCCTCATGGGGAGCAAGCAAGACAGTTGCCAGGCGGATATTGTCGTGGGGAGGAATGACGCTTTTGAGGATATCTTGCGACACTGGGTCGACAACTGATCCAAGCGCGTCAAAACCCCATATGGTCCCTTGAGTTCCTTGCAATGCAAACTTGACCTTGCTAACCACATCGGCATCTCGGTAGTCGAAACACTGAGTGGCGCCTACAGAGGTAAGAAATTGGTGGTTCTTGGATGACGCAATTGTCACTATCGAAGAGACGCGAACATCTGAGAGGTTGACGCCCGAGTATAGGACTTTGACAAGAATCTCTCCATCTTGAGGTTCTGGGAAAGGGAGGCTGCGAACAATGACTTTGCTCTCTTCGTCAGCGCAGAGAGCGGTGCTCTTGGTAGACGCAGCAGCCATGATTGCTAAAGATTTTAAATGAGATGTACCAGATGATAAAGAGTCTGGGCAGAAAGTAGTAGCTTCATATGAATAACAAACTCCGCACTCCAACATACGACACTAACAATTTAAGTTCTGGAACTCCGCAGCCGCTCCGCAGACTCCACAGACGCCCCGTTGATCCATTGTCCAAGCACTATAAATGATACATAGCGGAGCTGCATGCAGTCAAGTTTTCCAAGTATTGTAGGGGAGTAACATCTCATTCTCCGCTGGTTTTGAGCCCGGCTCGTTTAACCGTAGGTGTAAATAAAGAACCAGTAATGACGTTACAGCGTAACGTACCATAAACAAAGTCTTTTTGAACATATCACGAGAAGATAATACTGGAATGAAACTGAAGTATCAAAACCCTAACAAGAAGTACTATACCGATTAATAGCCCTGTTCTACATGGTAGCCTCATCCTCCATGCCTTCACGCAGGATCTTGACCTGCTTCTTCATCTCAACCCAAAGGTCCAGCTTGTCCAGGTCATCTTCGTCAGGTGTTACTTCGGAGCTCTGGCCATCGTCCACCAAAACCCAGGCCGTCTCGCAACTCGGCTTTGCTGGCCTCGTCTTGGACCGTCCAGCGATAGCCAACAGTGCTGCTACGAACGCCTCCTGGATATAGGCAAAGCTGAACTTGTCTGTGATCTCAGCAATCGCTCTGCAAAGTTTATCAGGGAACTCGATATCCTTGTTTGACTTCAACTTCTTTTGCCAGAAGTGGCAATATGCTTCGCGTTGGTCGAGGTTCGGGTCGGGAAAATAATACTTTCGGTCGAATCGAGATGGACGTTTCTAGTCAATCAGCAAGTAATCCTACTCAGTAATATGGGAAAGCTTACCGCAATTCCGGGATCTAACTTCTCCAAGTGGTTGGTGCTGGCGATAATGAATATTCCATCATTCTCTTTCAGACCATCGACCTCATTTAAGAAGTAGCTCCTAACGTCGGGCGTGACAAGTGAATCAATGTCCTCAAAAACCAAGTAGCAAGGCGCAAACTCTCTCGCCTTTTCAAAAATCATGTGAAGAGAGTACTGAGGCCCCATCCACGATTCCAAGCTGCGAACGTAGACAGTGGGGATGGTTGGAGTTCTGTCCGCCAACATATGCATGGTCGCTTTGATACTGATGGTCTTGCCGTTTCCTGGAGGGCCGTGGTAGATGAGACCTCGCTTCCAAGGAACACCGAGATCCTTGTAAGTCTGCCTGGATTCGAAAAAAGAGATGTGATCGTTGATGAGTTGCTTCTTCATTTCTGGATCCAGAATCACAGCACCCCATGTTGCCTTTTGGGAACTATTCCAGAGTTCTCTATCCTTGAAGAAGTCGCCCTGATCAAATACCCATACTTCGTCATGCAGATCGCTTGCCCATGACCCGGTGGCAAGTACAAGCTCCTCAGCCTTATGGACGTTCGCTGTAAGGATGTAATAGTTCTTGACCTGCGGATAGGCCTCCGAACCATCACGACCGTCGACCAAGTAGACGACGAATTCTTCGCCTTCCCATTGATACAGGAATTTGCCGAAGATAACAGCCTCGCCCAATTGTCCTTTGTTGCCATTCATCCGTCTAGCGGGTGGCAGGTAGACAGTCATCTCAAGCGACGATGGAACGTCGCCCTTGTCGTGGATCGGATGAAAGGTCGCGTGGCCAGCGCCAGCAAAAGCTAGGAGATTGCACTGATACTCTTCGACCACAATGAGGTCAAGTCCAGGGTATTGTTTCTTCAGAGCTGAGGTGAAGACCGAATCGGTATTGATCCGTTTGGCGTTGGAGTGTTCAAAGTATGTATCAGTGGCATCATCACCATGGCCTTTCGCTGAGCGAAGAACAATACTTGTAGTCTTTGTTTTGCCATGTCCGCGGTAGACATGGTACGTCGGATCCAAACGGGTGACAGCTGGCGCTGGTTGTACCGGGCGCT
Source organism: Fusarium nanum (assembly GCA_004367095.1). Taxonomy (NCBI): domain Eukaryota; kingdom Fungi; phylum Ascomycota; class Sordariomycetes; order Hypocreales; family Nectriaceae; genus Fusarium; species Fusarium nanum. Next base: position 157,304 of record QGDY01000176.1, on the reverse strand, counting down.
TTGAAGTATAAGATTTATCCATCTTGTTGGAGCAGCGAGGCTTGCGATTATATCTAGCAATGGCTTCCCGAAGACCGATGCTAAAAAAGAGTCTGATGTTCTTGATCAGAGTAGCTGCCAAGGGTAAAGAGGGGAAGAAGGTTAATGTATGCTGCGCCTACCTGCTGATCTGACCTGTGATTGGATACTCAGGCCTCGACGCCATACCTACGTAAGCTGATTTAACTGGAAATGGCCGAAGCAAGGGACCCCTGCTCGGATATTTCTCGACCTGGGCAAGGGATTACATGGAACAAACTGTACATTGAATTGAAAAGAGAAATCACCCGGCAAAAACAAAGCTTTCTGCTGCGTCGGTGATAACTTCAGCACACGCAGAAGATAGCCGATGTGAAGGGCTCTCCAACGATAACCGTGTCTTGTGCAACTGAGATCCGCGTATCTACGACAAAAGGATGATGCTCAGGTGCGTGGTGGCTGCAAAAGACAGAGCTGGAAGACCTTGGAAAAGACAATCCGCAAGCGATGTGTCCGAAATGCAGTGCTATATGGGGTGGATAACGAGATGAATGCCAGCACGTGCGCAATTGAGCGATGCTCCATGCTTTTGGTCGAATTGAAAGAAGCGCACAGTTAATCGACGCCACAGATTTATTCTAGTCAACAATAAGAAACATTCGTCGATGATAGATAATTTGATTAAATATTCAGGTAGAGAGGTAATGCCTCCTTCAGTTTAAGGGGGTACAAAAACAACCCGTTCGTCTCCGCCAATAGTGAAGAATAAGACAGTACACCCATCAGGAACATTTCCACCCTCGTTAGAAGAGTATTGTAATGATTTTTCAACGACGAGATCCTGTACGCCTATAGTTGCCGATCCTCCCCCGTTGCTTGCAAAGTACTGCATGAAAACACTATCAGGGTTATTCAAATCATATGCTTGGAGGATAACCATGAAATGGGTGACGACATCGTTAGAATCCACAACACACCAATCGAGATTCACAGCACGATAGCCACCGCCATCCTCATTATCGTAAACCCGGTATGTGATTTCATAACCCGCATTTTGTGGAATGCGTAGGTTATCCCAGTAAGCCGCGATCGTAACATCTGGAAGGTCTCTGTCTGGAAGATCTCCATTTTCAAACTTTGTGATTCGGGTGTCGAAAAGCGACAGTAAACCATTTACACCGACAAAGAGAGTATCGCTTGACTCGGTATAGATTCCCACCGGGAACGGAAGGTTGATGGCCTGGGCCTCGTCTTCCCATGCTTGATCGCCTGAAAATAGTGTAGTTGGGTTGATCAAGTAACTCTCACACGCGCGGGTGGGCCCAGCTGTGGTTGTGGTAGTCTCAGCGGTTGTCGTTTCAGTACTTGGTGCAATAGACGTCGACTCAAAAGTCGCGCTACTCACGGACTCGTCCATGGTAGTACTGATTACCTCTGATTGGACGCTACTTGTAGCATCCGCAGTCGATTCAAGGGTTGTGGTACCAGAATCAACAAAGCTTGAGTCTGAAGCTATCGCGACGCTAGATGAGATGCCTTCGGAGCTATCCGAAGATTGGCTGGATAGTGTATCGGCAGGAAAGGTATCGACTTTAGTGGACGGTTCGATTTCGTCTGTGATAGATGAAGGGAACAATGGAGGCAAAGAGATGTCGGAAGCCGGAATTGTAGTAATGAGATCTGTCACAGGAAGATTGATAGTAGAAGGAAAGTCCTCGGAAGACACAGTTGGTATCTCAGGAAATGCGAGAGATGATGAACTATTGGTAAACAAGAAGGAGCTTGTGCGTATGGGGCTTGGTTGGATTGCCTCATCGGATGAGGGTTTTAAAGTTGGAAAATTCATAGCAGATGTGACATCAGAATCCGACTTCAACGCGTGTGATGTAGTCACGCCCTGTGTAGGAGGTTGCACAGGCCGTGACGAAGCTGCCGCCTCCTCACACTGTTCAGCTACAAGATATCAGTATAGTACGGAGCGATTGCGTAGGAAAGGATAACAGACCTTCAATGACAGACAGTTTAATCGTCACACAGTCTGGTAGCGACGAGGTAAAGGTGATGTACACGCGACCATCAGTTGGAGTTTGACAGAAGCCCGCCTCACCATTTGGTAAAGCGGCGTTGCGAAAGCGAAGAAAACCACTCTCTTCAGCGAACGTGGTAGTAATAGCACTACTTGGAGGCGATCTTACTTGACCACTTAATTCCTTGAAGCTTTCACCATCATAGAACACCGGGGCTACGCCATCCAAGAGGCGTCCTCCAGAGAGTCTGAAAGTAGATGCTTCATTGCAATCCGCTTGAGAAGAACCAACAAACCCTCCAAGAGCTCGTTTCAAGAGACCTCGGTTGGAGTCTTGTGTATCTGGAACGATGCGAAAGATTAATGAGCGGCTTGCGGGTCCAGGATCGGTAGGGTCTGTAGTGGTGCTGGGTTCTATTGGGCTGGTTGTGGACTGGATGTCAGTGAACACATCGGAGGTCGGATTCGTGGGTGGGTTTGACTGTGTCAACTCAGTTGATAATTCACCCACAGGCGTTGGAGAACGATCTCCAATATCCGTAGGCACGGAGGATGTGGCGTTCGACGAAATGGTGGCGAGGTATGTTGATAGGTACGTTACACAGTAGGTTTCATGAAGATTGCCAAGGCCTTGGACGGGGCCAGCATTGGCAAGGAGCACTGACAGCAAGGTCAAGGTTATTCGTTTAGACATGGCCATGATTCCTGATCTACCGAGGACAGATACGAGAGCCCTCACAAGAGAGGGGGGAAGATCATTCTTTAAGAAATTTTGACTGGGAGCATTTCTTCCCGCAGCTGGAATGCATAACTGTAAGGGCATAGCAACTGTCAATACCTGAACTTTAAGTGCCAATAAGGGCATGTTCGAGACTTTAGCTTAAGACATGGCCTGTTCCGATGGCTATGGTGAGACAAATGCCACGTTGCGATTGGTCGTCGGGCTCGTCACCCTTGGAACAACCCTTGTTGATAGGATTGGTGAACCAACCCTACATAACAACGGAATTAATTCCTGAGGTCAATGCAGTGCAAAGCTTCCAAAGCCCTCACCCGTGGTATTATGGAGTTTGTGTAGAATTAAAGGAGCCCAGGGGAGAGTGGGAGACAAGGGCTCTAAAGGAACGTTCCCCGAATGTTGTCTCAAACGAATTCTTTCATTTTTACAAAACAGCAAGCATTGGCAGCTACCTGTCAAAATTAACACCTATTCAATATGGCCGACTACCATCTCAACCAAAGTCGTTTCCTGATCAAAGCCTTCACCTGTAGACTTTCCCCTCTTAAGAACTTCCGGGCTCAATACTACACCATCCTGCTTGATCCTCTGGACATGATTTCCCGTCTTGGCCTGCTGAATATCGCCAATCCATCGTACATGTCCAGCTTGTCGATTCATCTCCTTATCTAAGGCGTGCGCTTGGTTGATTATAGCAGCGATCTGGTCCTGGCATCCTTTTTCCTCGTCCCGTTTTACCAAGTCGCGAAGTGTGTTGAAGATGCGCCTGACATACTCATTTGTCCTGCGTTTGAGCTCGAGATCGACCTTTTTCTGGTCTAGACTCTCCAGGAACATGGCGATAGTTGTCGCTCTCCAAGAATGAAACTTTCTCTCAGCTTCAGGATCGACAGGCAATGGTCTTCTATCGTGATCAATCATCTTCCCTAGAGAGTCGTCAATACCAACTTCGCTGATAGTTGCCATCATACTTACGGGGCAGCAATCCCTCCCATACTCTATTAAAGGCACTGTAGTATTCTTTACCCAGCCATTCAAACCTGAAAAAAAGCTCCTTGATGATGACTCTCCAGAGGAAAGCTTGGACTAGCTTGTGGCAGTTCTTTGGCGACTTAAGGTAACGACCAAGATCGCGTTCGGACGCGCTGCTCTTGAAGTGAAGCCAGTAGTCTGGGCTCGTTTCGGTCATGACTCCTTTTGGTACACACTTTCCATCGAAATACTGGATGGAAAAGTCACGGATGCTGATTTTGAGATAGTTGATCTGCTCCGCCAAGTACTCGTCTGTTATCTGATAGAAGCCTTGACTATTGGCTCGAAGCTTGTTAAGCTCTTTGGCTGTCTTCTTCCAGATCTTACGGATGTCTGCTTCGGTCGCGTTCTTTTCATCAAGCTCAGTTTTGATAGCGTCGCATTCTTGTCGTAGTTCTTGAATCTTTCTATCCTTCTCTTCTAACTCACTTTGGAGCTGTTTGAGACGCGTGTCCGAAGAGTCGTCAACGTTTAGCCCGGCGGGCTTGGTGTTTTCGGTGTCTTTCATATCATCGTCCTGCACAGTGGCATCTTGCTGTAGGAACGTTCCCGCATTTGCGGAGTTGTCACAAAGGGTATAGTGCGACATCAATAACAGAGTTTTAGCTATGATACATGAGAACTAACCATTGCTTCGTGGCGCGACAACAGAAGGTCGACTATCAGATATTTGCAAGTAAAAGCCGTTGTTCCGATTGTTGGTCCGGCTTTTAATACGACTGTCGGTGTTCCAGACATGCAATTTTCAACGGAGCTTGGATAGAGCAAGGAAAGCATGGGTTAGATAACCCCGTGGTTTTCGGGAAAAAGGTTCTGGGTCACGATGGACTACCTATTGAATTGGTACGTTTCTCCTCCTTCACTTCATACGACCAGAATTCAGGCTCGGGACTCGTCACCAACGTCATCCTGGCTCACCTGCGGCGAAGCAAGGCAGCCGCATAAATGGATAAACTATTTACTTCAAGGTCGTGTGTCTGATGCATGACTTGAATAATACGACAATGCAGGCTGTGTTGGCCTCAAATGTTGACTGTCGAGGGGCGAAGTGGTTTGGTGGTCAGACGGCAGGATGGGACGTTGATGGGAACTTGCTGACACATGCAGGGTAGGATGAAAACCCCACGCAGGCTGTCCCTGGCCATAACGGGCTAAGGCACTTAGCGGGGCAAGATAAGGCCACGAATCAGAAGGGTCCATGTTTTACCATCTGACCACAAAGCTGAACTACATTTATCAGTTGCTACCCTACATACGTCGGATTTTCAGCCTCAACTCAGTCGATTCGTTCATAGAAACCAAAACTGTCGCATTGCACTTTCGCAGCCTGATGTCGGATTTGTAAATCAGGCTCGGAAAGTGACCGATTCATTGATGACATTGCATAATTGTTGGCCGCCACGTCACATTTTACTTCTATCCTCGAACTCGGAGCGAACTTCCGGACAATAGTAAACAACTACGTAACCTCAGATCGATGGATACAGGCTGGAGTCTCACTCCAATAGCATTATCAATTACATCTTCTCTTGTTTAATAGCAGTGAAAAGAATTGACCTCTTTCCAACTTTTCTACCAAATATCTCTCAACAAATCTTCCGACCTTCATACCCTGTCTTTTATTCGAGATAGTATTCTCATGAAGCACGAGTACCGTCGGCTGAAACCAGTATTGCCAGAAATGGACTTTTCTGATTCTTCTGAAGAAGATGATGATACTCTCGTCATAGGAATCGACTTCGGAACAACGTGACGAGTCCTTTCACGCTCTTGTAAAGTGAAGATAACTGACAATGTAAATTTACAGATACTCTGGCGTTGCGTGGGCCAGTAAGGCTGACTTCGAACAACAACACATCAATCTGATTACATCATGGCCAGGCTCTGGTCGCGAGGAGGGCAAGACTCCAAGCGAAATATACTATGAAGATGGCAAGATCACCTGTGGATTCGAGATCGAGGGTGATACCGATCCAATCAAGTGGTTCAAGCTCCTTCTCTTGAAAGAAGAAGATCTCCCCACCGAGCTGAAGTCTTCTGAGTTCATCTTACGCGCTCGGAACATGATGCGAGAAAATGAGAAAACAGCTTTACAGGTTATCTCTGATTATCTTCGCATGATATGGAAGCACACCCTTCAGACCATCACCAAGGATCGTGGATCGGCTGTCGAAGCGTTGCAGTTCCACGTTGTCATCACTGTTCCGGCCATCTGGAAAGATTATGCTAGACAGTACATGACTGAGGCAGCCAAGAAGGCGGGCATACTGGATCGTCGTACCGCTGGGAAGACAAGACTGACGTTTGCTCCTGAACCGGAAGCAGCTGCCCTGTCGACCCTGTCTGAGCCTGGGCGACGGATAAAGCCCAATGATGTCTACCTTGTCTGCGATGCAGGCGGAGGTACAGTTGTAGGTCCCTTCATATCATTTCTGTGTTTTCGAGATGTTTAACACACGACTCTAGGACTTGATCTCTTACAAGATTGCCTCGGTGGGTCCAATATCTCTGGAAGAGGCAGTTGAAGGAAGCGGTAAGTTCACCCACCCTCTCGTATGCCCAGGACGCTGCTGACCTGTCTTCCATGTTACAGGTGGACTTTGTGGTGGTATCTTCATCGACCAAGACTTCGAGGTCATCATCAAGAACCGACTCGGTCGGCAGTGGGATAGGCTGAGTAGAGTAGGCTCCAAGGAGCTGCTAAAAGGAGAGTGGGAACTGTCCATCAAGCCGCAGTTCAAACCTACCAACTCTGACAAAGAATATTTGGTGTCTGTTCCAGCTGAAGCCTTCGACAAGGGCAAGGGTCTTACAGACCTGACAAAGGAGCCTCACATTAAGAATGGCCGCATTCACTTCAACGAGTATGTACAATACCGCCCAGTACAACGTCGAGGTTAACGACGTATGAAGGTCTCACATCAAGAAAGCCTTTCTAAAGGTCTTTGCTCAGATCGACATTCTGATCGATGCTCAGGTTCGCAAGGCAAAAGACAAGGGCTATAACATAACTGTCAGTACTCCCCAGCGGCCGATCTATTTTCGACGAAGTCTGACCGCAGGTCGTTGCATCTAGGGAATAATTCTTGTTGGTGGTCTGGGATCAAGCCCATATCTCTATGATCATTTGAAAAAGCGTCACGAACAGGGTGGCATCAAAATACTCCAGTCAACGGGAATGAGACCGTAAGTCAATCTTTTGAATTATGCACCCAGTACTGACAGGGAATGAAAGGCGTACGGCAATTTGCCGTGGAGCGGTCTATAAAGGGTTTCAAGATGACGCGAATGCAGCAAGTTATGACGATGGTGGCCTTGAGAAGATGCGACTGCCAATTCATGTCGCGTCCACAATTTCAAGAGCCAGTTATGGCCACGACTACTACGAACCCTTTATCAAAGGTCTCCATTTAGAAAAGGATAAGCATTGGAACAGTTTGGAGAAGAAATGGGTAGCCAAAAAACAGGTACAGTGGTATTTGACCAGGGTAAGTACTTCGAACCTGTCATCGGGATAATTTTAACCTCTGGCTATAGGGCGAAAATGTTTCGACGAAAGAACCAGTCTCGCACGGCTTTTACGAATTATACGAGGAGGGACAGTTCGATGGTAACTTTGAGATTGCACTCTTGCAATGCGACGAGGACCCTCCACCGACTCGAAAGGAGGATAGTGTCAAGCGTTTTGCCAAGCTCAAGTGCAAGACTGATATGTCTTATGCTGATCTCCAAGAACATCCCAAAGCGAAGGGGGGAAATTTCAAGAAATTGTCGTTCGATGTTAGAATGGTTCCTTCTGGTGCGGCTGTTGAGTTTACGGTTTTGGTTGATGGTAAACAGGTTGGTTCGTCTAATGTTAATATTCACTACAGTTAGTCTAGTTATGAGACCTCAATGGTACTAGGGTCCAGGTTTATTTAGTTGAGGGTTTCTCTGTGGAAGTTGTTGAAAGTGAACCTGGAACACGCTTTATTTTCATAGGGTAGGGGGGGCCTGATGGTACTTGCTAAGCTTGGCATAATATACGCGAATTGGGTCTGTGCACGAAACCACACGTAAGGAAAAGTAGTCGATCTAGAATGAGGCTAGCTAGAGTGATCCATGCAAGCTGAGAAATTTATTCGGATACATGTTATGAGGCTAGTAGCAAATGATGGACTTTATGCCCAGCTAGCCTTCCAATATTGTTGGAATTGTTGGCAATAGAATGACCTCTGTATTTAACAGTTAGGAAGCCATGACATATTGTCTAAGTTAGGTAAAGAACTGTAATTAAGATGCAACGAGAAATCCTGAAGGAAATCCGAGCATTCTTTAGCTGTAGTACTCTGTTCATCAGGAAGGTCGCTATTAAACAGAAGAGTTGCGACGGAAACATCCTGCGTCTGTTCAATCCTCGAGACTATTCTTTGTAAAGTTGCCTTGCACACTCGCACAGAATCGCTCAAGTGCTCGTGTGCCTGAAGGAGCGCCAACGAGTTCTCCCAAGCGGTGTGGGTCGCTGAGTGTGGAAACAGATCCAGCCGCAAGGTTGATACGGCGAGAACCATGGCGGCCGTGTATACATAGAACGCTCTGTACCACCAGGCTGGCAACATGCTGATGTCGTGCGTTTGATGCTTCTGGACAATTGATATCATACTTTGTGCTGCTTTAACGCATTCTGACGCACACTGTTCTATCAAGGGCCCCGTCAGACTGCCACCTGGACTGCTTTCGGGCTCTGTCGTTAGGCAGCACCGCGCCAGCATTGGTCTGAATAGTTGGATTCGTGAATGTAGGAATCTGCCAGCAAGTTAGAACATCTCCATGCTGGAACTAGACATCCTCTATGTTCATTGCGGACGTTCTTACCGGCAATGAAGAACCGTGGCCTGTCTTGTGGAGATTACATCCCGTGGGCGTTCCGAGATCCCGTAACTCAATTGTGGGGGCAAGTGATACTCCCATCTTTTCAAGCAGCCGTCAACTTGTATTATGAGGGCTAACCTCTCTTCTATTGTGCTCGGCTCAAGGACACTTGCAAAACTCGCGTTTGACTTCGGAGATCGTGGCGGTGAGAAGTGCCTTTGAGCAGAATGATGAGTGATCTCGCAGAGTTCTAACATTCTTGCTATAAACACGCCATAAGGGAGCTGATCATCCGCATTCAGCTGCAAATGTGTATGCGGGTGTGTATGAATAACACTAGAGCTAAGGTCCTGAGATATCATCGAAGGTCGTCCATGAGCAACACATATCATCCTAAGATAATCGTTAGATCTATCTGTTGTATATGATAGTGATCTTTATACCTGTCCATGATAATACACAACTGCCAGACCTGGCGCTTGAGAGGTGCGTCTTGGTCGTGGGAGGGGGCAGCCCAGAGTTCAGGCAGGTGGAGACCAAGGCCTTGCGCAACCCTCACAGCTGACCCTACAACCATCCAGGTCTGGTGGGGTTTATTAGTACACTGTAGGTATTGGCTTATTAGTAGCAGACACTGTACTAGCTCGATGGAACCTGCTTCCCAGACATGCAGGCGGAGCATGGCGTGTGCTCGCTGGAAATATCTGGCACTCAGACGCTCTCTTTGGTTTGTGTCTAGGGATTCCTGCAGCTGAACGGAGATCGCAAACATAGCATTGAGCGTGCTCACAAGAATTCGTTCATTGGTATCGACAGCGGTTCCCGCAAAGAGAGCGGCGTAAGAATGCATGAACCGCGGCCTATTGAGGACTGGAAAGAGAGGATGTATGAAAGACCAGTAGGAGTTGACAAGATGATCAGCATTCTTGCGTGGTGGCAACTCGTACTCCATGCCATCAGCCAGATTGTCGAATACAACATCATCTTGAGGCGAGGGGAATAGTGAGACATCGACCATCGGCGTGGCAGTCGGACTCTGGGGTTCGGCCACCCGTCCTGATCGGGCGTCAATGGCGGCTTTGACCTGTCCAGTGAATGTTTTGCTGCTGCTGCTACCAAAATGCTCATGACTGGTTCTGCTACTGCAGTCTGTGTGTGAGCAGCCAGACACCATAGGGGCCTCCGGCGGTGGCATTGACTGTTCACATGGTGCAGAAGTCGAGACGGCCACGGGAGGCTTCAAGAGACCGGGCCTCTGTTTCCAGATAGGTTCCGTTCCGAGCCCTGATGGCGAGAAATCCTTGTCCACTGCTACACTGGAATCTGTGATGGGTGGGCTGCGAGTCGAAATTGTCGGGTTGCTTGTTGGCGGATAAACGCACTTGACCTGCAAGGACGGTCTTTTCGCGCAGTTCCCGCAAACTGAGGATCATTCATTAGTATTATTTCGGGTACCAAGGGAGAGAGGGTTACGGTGCCAGACCTGGTCGGCTGCCGTCACATTTCACCTTCCGGCGGCGGCAAATCTCGCAAGCAACATCAACTTTGAGACGCTTCCTGCGGCGCGCATCTAACGGATGGTGCTCTGAATTGACAGGATTCATGTCGGTTGGTTCTGGGTGGGTATGGAAGGAGATGGTTGGTCCGTTTGACCTCGGAGCGATAATAAAAATGTGATAACAGTTGATTCGGAACAGATGACGCCATCCAATCGCTAGACACGTTCACCGCCAGGACGTGAAGACGGAACGTCCGAACCAATCGCTGTACAGACCGAAACTGTAGTGGGGCTGCGGCCCCTTCCTCGGTTCCAACCCCATATCTATCAGCCGCATCGGCAGTTGAGACTGCATCACGGAGTACCGTACATCCCGATATACCGACAAGCCAAGTTCGGTCATCCGGTCCAATATCCGATGGACAGACGCAGGCTTGGCTGAGCTTAAAAGTACGTAGAGGTTGTTCTTCACGGCGTGGATTCTCCAACGCCATATCTACGTTTTACACTCTTGTGCCAGACCAATCATTCCACAGTTGTCACCATTATCATGGACCATCCAGTACCACCACTACATCCCCAGTGGGTTGAGGTAAGCAAATCGCCTGGATTTTGTAAAGTTTAAAAACCTTAGTGAGGTTACTAGGCCACCAAGATGATGGTAGAAAGGCCTCCAGTGTCAGACGATATTCTGGCTGAGCATCGAGCCCAATTCCTCGAATTCATGGACACCCTGGATCGGATACGAGAAGACTCTTCCGAGATCAAAAGCGTTGAAACGCGTGACGTCCAGATTGACGAAAACCTTCGTGCACGAGTTTATATTCCACCGCCATACCATACGACATTTTCCTCGCACATTGATAAATCCCCCATCGGCCTCTACATCCACTCCGGAGGATGGTACACCGGCTCAGTCAACGCAGAAGACTCTCTGTGCAGGGACATTGCATTCAATTCGCGTATCATCCTCGTCTCACCCGAATATCGGCTTGCCCCGGAAAGCCCTTTCCCTTCTGGTCTGGAGGACTGCTTCAAAGCATACGAGTATATGCACAATCATGCACCGGAGTTGAGAGCTAGCCAGTATCGAAAGTTCATCATGGGGGCCTCTGCAGGCGGCAATCTCGCAGCAGCCGTAGCGCTCAAATTCGCCTCTGATCCTGAGCTGAGGGCATCGGGCCTTCTGGTCTCTTGCATGACATCATGCGATCCCAGTGCTTTGCCAGATGATTACAAGAATAGATACCACCCAGAGAAATATGTCGACACTCCTGTCATCAACACAAATATCAAGCAGCTTTCCCGAGGTAAGTTGGCAGCCTACCAAGTCTAACGTTTGATACAAGGCTGACCTGATCTCCCCAGAGTGGCTACAGCCTCCGGCTCCCGATCACCCACTATATTCTCCACTACTACATCCTTCCATCAAGTTACTTCCCTCTACTTATGTCACGGCGGCGACGAACGATCCTACATATCCTGAGACCGTATTCTTCTATGAAGAATGCAAGAAACAAGGAGTTGATGCAGACTTTGCCGAATGGTCAGGGTTTCCTCATTACTTCTGGATCGTGCCTGGCATTGAAAGGTCAGCTGAGTACATGGACACTTGGAACGAGAAACTCCGCCACATGATTAATAAATCGTTCGAGAGGAAGAAGTAAGGCTACACCTCAATAGATATTATGAACTGAGATACTATGTTTCAACTGCAAAATCTTTATAAGCTAATTTATATTCTTTGGACAACGTTATGATTTCCGTGTTGATACTACGCGTGATGATCTTGCGTTGCGTCATGACGGTCTTGGTACAATGAATCCTGAAGAGAAAGAATGCATAACCTGGATTAATTGAATCCAGAATACGAAGCTATCCTCTGACTTTAGGCAGCCTTGACTAAATTTCCAACTTCAGCCTTCTTCATTTCCCCCCGATAATGCGGTACGCCGAACCTTTTCACGCAGGTATAGTTTCAGGCCATCGTCAGCATGTCATGGCTCTAAATCAATGAAGACAACCGCCTTGTTGAAGGCCTCGATCCCGCGGTGACTGCAGGTTTCGCTGACAAAGTCACTAGCCATTTTTCTGTGTGATGCGTGATCTGCGGGGACAGGGAGTGGTGTAGAGTGATGGGAATCAACTGGCTGACTGCTTGTGTTAGATTAGTTGAGCACTGACGGAGAAGAAACAGCTGCTCCACTGAGTTCGTTGGAGTATGCCTCTCCTCAGTTGCGTACTTGTTATTAATTGTAAGATGCATCTTGCCGGCTGTTGTAATGACTTGGGTGATTTTATGATGTGTGTGTGTTGGTGGAAGGAAGAGGAAAAAAGTCAGATAGAAGCGATCAGATAAGGTTTTTCTCGATATTTACACTTTGCAAAGGGCATTATGACTCCTTCGCCCACACATGACTTCAGACAGAAGCAACGCATTTTTTGTACAGGTAAAACCTAATACTAGGGTAATTAGTAAAGCAAAGAAAAAAAGGTTCTGTGTAAGCATCAGAGTTATGGTACTTGAAAAGTGTAATTCAGAATAGAAACCTTATTATCAGATGTTATCAACGATTCCAGGCAATAAGTGTCACTAAGAGGCTTTAAAGATACAGGACTCAATTGAAGGTGTCTAGTTACAGAGATTAGGACCCCCAAGCCTTGGGAACAGAATCTTTGCACAGTTCTCGATTCCGTCCCTGTGTTCAGCACTCAATATTCCACTAGCGTCCAGCTGCTCAGAAAATCGCTTAATGGCCTCCGGGGGACAGTTTGGGAAATCACTCCCAAACAAAATGTGGCCTGGCTTTGCGATCACTCGCAGTGCAGACAACTGCTCTGGCGAGCTACACATCGCAGTATCGTAGTAAAACCATCCAACCTCTTCGCGTATCTCCTCTGGGCTCTTCTGAATGAAGGGCGTCAAAAGTGCAAGTCCCGCCACGCGAGAAACAACCATCGGTAGGGTACCGCCACCGTGGGACAGAATGATGTGGCAATCGCGGGCGTGCAAGCGAAACGTGTCGCTCAGGATAAGATCCATAGCTGTGCGCGCTGTTTCGTGGGGGTAATCCATCATAGGTTGCGGGAGACATTTGTTGACTAGAGTGACATCGGTGGGATGGGTAGGATGGATCAAAACAACGGCTTTGCGCGCATTGAGCTCCTTCCATATAGGAACAAAGTCGGCGTGGCCGAGGTAGTGATTGCCGGAGCCGTAGCGAGTCATGAGTATAATCCCATCAGCCTTAAGCTCGTCCAGGGCATATCGAATTTCGGTGAGGCAGAGTTCAGTATCGAGCAGAGAAGGAACACTAGCAAAGAATCCGTAATGCTCGGGGTCTGAGTCGCGCACCCCGGCGGAGAATTCGTTGAGCTGACGGGCCAGCGCTGTAGCTTCCTTTGGATCGGACTTGACAACGGGACCAGGTGCCGTATGGCTCAGAATAGCAGTCTTTACTCCAATGCTTTTGCAGAGCTCCCGATCGCTCTCAAGAGTCCACTCAGGAACGTACCATCCTGATGGGTCTCCACCTTCTTGTTTAAGTGCTGAGTGCATTCTTAGTAAAAAGAATCAGGATATAAAGGAGAGACAAACCTTCAGCAAAAGCAGGTGAGTAAACATGATGATGAACGTCGATCTTGGACATTGCTAGGGTTGAGTATCTTGAACAGGAAGAATTCAGTCTGGATAGTTGCGTCGGGCTTTCAGAGAGAAATGAGAAGCGATGTATCTCAGAGTTCCAGACAGAGCATGAAACAGATGCTGGTAGAGGTATTTATATTGAAAAGGCAACACAAGAATAGTAACAACCACAATGACTTCGTATTTCCGAATACCTCAAGAGCTTCTAGAAGGGCGGTCCCGCTACGGAACCAACATCATACTAAGGTATACGTTATAGCTGCGAAGAGATTAGTAGCTAAGCTAGAAGAGCATTACTAACAGCCAATCGCTGCATGGTCCGACTTCAGACTAAGCCAGCCGAGCAAAAGCTAAATATTCACTACGTCACTTTGAGCTACTTATCTCCGAAGGTCTGTATCCTGTATTATCGACAGTGGAGCAATGCAGGGCTGGGCTGAGACAACTTTCAATAAGGAGCCATAGCATCTGTCCTGAAATAATATTAACTACGGATTTACTTCTTTGTGTTGCCATAATCGTTCTCGTCTTGTCCCCTTTTAAATAGCTGCTGCTGGGGAGTAACTATCGCGTCCATCATCGTTTGCTGCCCAGCCTATTGTTTTCGATACACCATAATTGCAGTTGTTGCATATGCAGTCTGAGCTGAAGTGGGGTCTCCAATAGTAGTGGTTCTGGCTTGGTACGAAATGTGGATGAAAAAAATTGTTTAGCTTCCCCCACGTAAGGATGGGTACAGGAAGGGATTTCAAAAAGAAAAGGTCTCGGAGGGAGTCGAACCCTCGCTGGCGGAATCAGAATCCGCAGTCATAACCGTTAGACCACGAAACCATCGATCTTAACTTGCCGGTCGACGTTGGTATTTACAAACATGTCCAAAGGCAATATGACTGACGATGCTTTTTCAGGCTAGCAAAGCCCTTTAAATTATCCGAGACTAACTTTTGTAAACGTGTGCGAGATTCTGAGAAGCAGCTATTTTCAAATCTTTGTATTTACAAGCATTTTAACGGCAAACCTCAGAATGTCAACACAAATTCTTCTATGTAGCCTGTTCATACGACATCGATCCCAAGGCCTTGATAAACATACTTTACAATGACCTTCAAGAAAATCTCGATGTCGTCCTTGTTATGATATTGCGTATTGAAGACGCCAGAAAGCTCAATCCTTCCATCCCAACATCCGAGAAAGGTCGCCACACCAGCGCCAATGGGTTGACTGGCAGCCCAAACGACGGCGAGCTCAAAGATATCGTTAGCTGAACTTACTATCGATGCAATGTTACCAATAGAGGAGAGAGCGACTGGACAGAAGGGCGGGTCTGAGACAGCATAGGGATCGGACCCAGATGGCGGGGACAAAGCCTTGAATGTCAGTGGAGCCAGGAAAACCTGTTCATGAGTTTCTCCCGGGACTGCTTTGAGTTGCTTGTAGAAGTCTCGAACCTTCGTGGCCACCAGAGGAATACGACTGGACTCATACTCCTTGTCATCAGCGAAGCCAGGAACATTCAAATCAATGCTTAGTGCCTGAGCGGATACGGTGTGATATGCAGCAGCAGCATGATCGGGGCTGTTGTAAGGCTGGACACAGTATGGACGGAGATTGATCATGGCATGATTGACGTAGCGAACAGGGTAAGAGTCCTGTCTCCGAGGTTGTACCTCACAGAGAGCCATTGCCAGAGCTGAGGTAAAAACATGAGTCACGCTGACTCCTGACGCGATAGCTTTGCAGTTGGCCAAGATCTGATTCGAGTCATCTTTGGAAATCGAGACGGCGACGCGCTGAACCTGGTCGGTATTAGATAAAGAGCTGGGAGGGAGACTCAGCAAGGCCTGATGGTTATACACCTTGACGTTGTGGCTTTGTATCTCCTTAAAACGTTGCATTTGGGTGTCTGACAATGAATCGGGGATAGAACCTGCGACGCGTAGAGACGGTGAGAGTCTGGAATTGAGCTCGTCATCGGGCAATGTGTATACATAATTGGTCGACTGTCCATAGACCAGAGAAGCCTGGGTGAACAGTTGATTGATCAATTGGAGGACACCAACGCCGTCGGTAATATCGTGAGGGCATCTGAGGAACACTGTCTGGCGTGGTGCATCGTGTGTGGACTTGACAAGATAAACGGTCGGAAGTTCAAAATCGGGGGCGTCGTTGTTGAACCATTCCAGTGCGCTTTGGCTTGAGTCGATTGTCTTGAATGTCAATTGCAACCAGCAGTCCACATCGTGATTGGTTTGGAATGGTCTGTAAACCCTTTTCCATCTTTCATTACCGTCACGTTCCAGGCGAGACCCCAGTGTTGGGTGCTTGTAGCGAAGGAATGTCCACGCGTTTCGCAGAGCACTTTCGACGCGACCTTCTTGATCAACGTCGGAAGTCTTGATTTGAAAAGATGCACAACCCGTGATGGGATAACAGTGCTGGCCGTTCTTGGTAAAGAGACGATAGAATTCCTCGCACTCGTCGCTATCACGCTCCCAGACACCTCGCGGTGACTCTTTCCACGCAAATTGACTAGAGGAGGTTGGCGACATTTTGATTCGAAGTATCGCCTGAGTGTCCAGTGTGGGCAAGGATAAATTGGCTTAGTTGAGCGTGGTGAGTTGGAGAAAGGTTAAAGAGGTGACCGCCACAAGGAACTAACGCGACATCAGGTTTATATCAAGTGCCAAACAGGGCATACGTTGCATTCATGTTCATTTCTCTGCTGACTTTGGCAACGACAATGAATGTTTGCACAGTCAAATGTATCCTCTCGTCCCCTATCACCGTTCTCGCCAATCAAACAACACTCTTCTCCTGGTAAAGTGGGGATATAAGCGAGCAGGTACATCTAGCCGTGAAAAATGCATGGCTCGACGCGCTGAGACGAGCGGCGAATGAACCCGACAGGGTAAGGACCAGGCCCCTACCTCTTCCATCGTGGTTCGCTAATTTTCGCAATCTTAATAATGACAATCGTGCAGAAGGGATGTGGAGATACAACTTTGAGAATATAAACGTCTAGTAAAGTCTGGAGCAACTATGAATTGAACGTCAAAGGATGTTCTGACAGCATAAGCCAAAAGTTAGTCTCAAAGTCTTGTAAGCTCCCCGTTCCCCATGGCTCCCAGCTCGAGGCATCAAGTTCGGGACCAGGTTGAACCATAGTCTCAGATAATTGTCCATTCAAGTTCGTCTGGTCAAGTTTCGATCTCGATAGATTATCCAGAATGTTCTTCATGGTCGCCGTAGCTGACGCCAGTAGTGCGTAATTAGCATCTTCCTTGTAGACCAAAGACCCATATTCAATCTCTGCTACTAGCACTCCAATGTCTCGTAATGTCTTGGGATTGGCAGTCATTTCATGCTCCGAGGCCTTTCTTTGCAGGAGGGATAGGCAAATTACGCCTGCTGCTGCGAGGCCGTAGTATACTACCTGCCGAATATTTAGCTTTAGCATTGTGCTTGTAAAATGCGAATTGCTCAGTGTCTTACCTTCCAGGTGAGGGAGGTGCCAGAGTGCACGATATGGTCTTTGAACAAGACTCCCTCAATTACCAGACCTAGCATTTCCTCCGCCACATTATAGAGTTGCGGATCGGGTTCCGAGACTCGCTGGACCAGTGCTAAATGTAGAAGAAACAACACGTGCAGGTGATTCAACTTTATCCCAAGCATAAGGTCCAGCTCCACAGCTGATCGATCACAAGACTTCATAGGCATCTCAAGTCGAAAGTGATGCGGTAATGATGACCATTGTAGTTCTGCAGTATTTCGAATATTACTAGATATGTCAGCTAGATCCATTAAACACATAACATGACGGACCGTGCTTTCTCAATCCTGTTATCAAGACTCTCTTCACCAAACAACTCCACTATAATCTCTTCCTTGAGAATGGAACAGAGAGCCGCCCATCGCGCGTCGGCGAATAGATCAAGCTTGGCACCGGGCGGCCAGTCGGAAGAATAGTAACTATCAAGGCTAAGCTGGCGAAAGTGACAAAACTTTCTCGATATTCTTGGTGGTCTACCTAAAAAGATAGAAACATTTTTGTCGGCTGAGTAGGACGATGCGAATACTGCTTGTCGTAGACGTTTGAGAAATGGTGGTACTGGACCGTTGCTTTCGAGCTGTTGGTGGTATCCGAGAGCGAATAGAGAACTTGAAAGATCACCCAACTTCCTCCATGACTCGTAACCTGGGGCGATTGTTAGCACGGTATTTGAAACACGAATATGGTACCTGCTTTGATCTCCATCAACAAGAGAATGGAGGATGAAATTCTCATACTGCAATATGAGCTGTAGATCATTGAGGCAGTCTAGCGATAGACAGATATCGAGACATCTGTCAGCAAAATGCATAGTTAATCTTCTTATATGCCGTCTTTGCGCTTCAGTAGGGAAAGGCCCAGTGGGAGGCCGAAACCCCATCGTGGCTCTGGACATGGCAATCAGAGCCAAGCAAATAGTCTCCCACCGTGGTTTCATGTGATTAAACTGAGCACTATACTCTTCAAGTGTGGAATCCGGTGTTGTAAGTAGAGGTTGACGGGAATTATAGAACAAAGATGTCGAAATGTCCTTGGCGCCCTGCTCTAGAACAGGACCGATGGCCTCAAGACAGACTTCCGTAAACATTCCACCCAATACAAGATTTGCTCCAGTTTGCAGCCATGAATTGGCTAGGCTCAGACAGGCAGGGATGTCTGCACAGCGACACAGTTGTGTAAGGAGTTGAGCGCCGTGAGATATGTGTGCTTCGTTCACGGTTCTTGAATGTAATGAGAATGAGTAGGGACCAAAGTCAACGCATTCACCTGCCATTACTTGTTCAAGCTCGACAGGTAAGTGGCTGAAGAGCGCGGTATGACTAGACGAGCCTAGATAACCAGCGTTAGGATAGATGTGATGCCTAGGCAACAGGCCTAAAGGTGAAGCTGAGTCATCATCAGTTTGAGGTACTCTAGTGCTGTTAGTCAATTCTCAAATGATACAGTGATAGCATTTACTCAGTAGATTGGGCAGAAATGTCAGGACGATGCTGCGGAATCGGAGACGGTGCTGGACTGGCTGAAGCTGAAGTCGATTTTGTGGACCGCCTAGCCTTCTGGAAAGGCCTCGAGCGGTAGACGCATTGGCCGGCTTTGTTTCTACCCCGGCATCTGGAACAGACTGGCTGCTCATGACCGCAGGCCAATTTGGAGGTCCGGCAGGGTTCACAGGCTGGTTTTCTGGGTTCTCTCGGCATCGGATGACAATTTCGGGATGTCAGTAAAGGTGTCGGAGAGAAGTTGAGTTGGAGAAAAGAAGGTCGGAGAGTCAGTGATGGAACGGAGAATGATACTCCGCTCCGAGGTTAGCGCATTCAACACGCCGATCTTGCTAACCTATACTTCACTCCGACTCCAAGGCCGGCCATCAGAATCCGTTTGCGGACGGCATACGAAGTAGCACCCTATGTGCCTTCCATTCATATTAGTTTATGTAGCATAATAATATTCATAATCAAGGACTGTTGCACCTTACATGCACGCCCTGCGCCCTATCACTCACGTCAAACGTGTGCCACATTCTTCACTCCACGCGATTTAGTCCACACAATTTTGAAAGCCCACCACCATAAAGTTTCGGTTATAACACCTCGCCATCCAGTAATAAGAGACGTGGTCGCATTCCTCTGAAGTATTGGCCATACCTACCACTTCAACCTCTATACTTTGAAATTCACCCATCACCACCATGACAGCTGGACATCGTGTTGCCACCCTGGATGCCTCCAGACTGCAGTACAACCATGCACCAACCGACAAACCCATCCCAAGCCCCGACTCGCCTGACCTTGCTGCTCTGAAGTCAGCAACAGACAGGATGATCGTGGCTACATGGACAGCCGAGAAAGGATGGCTTGCTCCTCAGCTTGTCCCTTATGGCCCGATCGCTCTTATGCCTACTGCCAGCGCCCTGCAATACGCTACGCAATGCTTCGAGGGCATGAAGGTGTACCGTGGATATGACGGCCGCCTTCGACTTTTCCGTCCTCTTTACAACTGCGAGCGATTACGAAAGTCTGCATCGCGCATTGCCCTTCCGGATTTTGATCCTGAGCAGGTCCTCAAGCTTATCCATAAGCTCTGCGCTCTTGAAGCCCCTAAGTGGCTTCCCAAAGAAAACACCGGAGATGCACTATACATCAGACCGACATTGATCGGATCCGACTCAAGCTTGGGGTTTAAAGCGCCTGAAGAAGCTCAATTATATATCTTCATGCTCTACTGGCCATCTCCCCTGCCTCCTGGCCCTCAAGGCACGCGGCTTCTGGCGAGCAGAGAGTCAGTCGTGAGAGCCTGGCCTGGAGGAACTGGTGCCGCCAAGGTCGGTGGAAACTATGCCGCAGCTCTGACCGAGCATGTTGTTGCCAAGAAGCGAGGGTTTGATCAAGTCCTTTGGCTATACGGTCCAGACCGTCAAGTCACCGAAGCTGGCGCAACGAACATTTTCGTCCTCTGGAAGACATCGTCTGGATCATTGCAGATGGTGACCTCTCCACTTGACGAGAATAATTTAATTCTTGCTGGTAATACACGCCGAAGTATTATTGGGCTTTCGCAGACCATATTCAGCGATAAGAATGCCGAGGAAGGAGTGCGATGTGAGGTGCTGGAGAGGAAGCTCACGATGGGAGAAGTGGAACAGGCAGCGCGCGAGGAGAGACTGCTTAGTGTCTTTGCAGTTGGTACCGCTTATTGGATCCAGGAGATTGGTGAGATTAACATCGATGGAAGAAGCATTGATATCCCATTGGGTACGACGCCCCATGTTGTCCTGTTGAGAAACCGAATGAGGGACATCATGTTTGGGAAGCTGGGTAGTCCTTGGGCGGACATCGTTGAAGAAGAGTAGCCTAGGTCTATTTGTCTCCAAATAAGAGATAAAAATCAATTAGACAAAATAAAATTGAAACACACTTGATCATAAGTTTTTCATCTTTTTCAACTATTTATAGTCAAAACAGCGAAACAAGTCTATCGCTAGATCTCTCTTTTTTCTAAAACCTTAGCAGACTGATGAAATTTGAAGGATGTTGATAAAATAAACTACATCATTCACATCACATTACGGTACGTGTTCAGGCCGTACATCTGATTACTTGACCCACCTCACATGTGGTAAACTATACTATCCGATATAGGCTTAGATCCGGAGAGTCGACTCGGCCCTACTACTTACATACTCCGATGGCGACGTCTTCTTCTCCGATGCTACTATCCAATTATACCGAGCGAAATTGAAAGAAGCTTAATCTCAATTTAATCAGTGGAACCGAAACCTTGCTAGAGTTCAGCCAACCTGGAACTCTGTCAAGTTCTTTCCAAGGATTTCTACCAACGGGTCATGGCCCATTCTCGGGTATAGGGTTTTCCGCCACCGAATTACACTGTGAAGCATTGTGACTCCAATGCTTACACCAGATCTTCTTCTTTTTACTTTATCCTGGCATGACTCATTTTCCTATCCTTCATCTTAAATACTCTCGCTATAGCGTTTGTTCTTCCCTGCCAAGACCTTTCCTGCAACATCACTCCCCAGCGAAAAGACTGTCCTTCATCATGGCAAACAGAAACATTAATCCACAAGTCAAACCTCTTCTCCCTCAAACCAACACTCTCCCAGTTCCTGGCCAGCGAAATGTTCTAGTTACTAGTGCGCTGCCTTATGTCAACAACGTCCCCCACCTGGGCAACATCATCGGAAGCGTTCTAAGCGCGGATGTCTTCAGTCGGTATAACAAGGCACGCGGCCGGAATACTCTTTATGTCAGTGGAACAGACGAGTACGGCACGGCCACCGAAGCTCGTGCGCTCCAGGAGGGTGTCACGCCGAAGGAGCTCTGTGATAAGTACCATGTGCTGCATAAGCAGATATATGATTGGTTCGACATCGATTTCGACTACTTTGGTCGTACCACTACGGAGAAACAGACCGAGATCTCCCAGGGTATCTTCAACAATCTGCACTGGAATGGGTTTCTAGAGGAACAAACTACTCTGCAGCCGTATTGCTCGAAGCACAATGCCTTTCTAGCCGACAGGTTCATCGAAGGGACTTGCCCTCGCTGCCACTATGATGACGCGAGAGGGGACCAGTGCGACCAGTGTGGTAATCTCCTCAATGCATTGGATCTAGTCAACCCACGTTGCAAACTCGATGGCGCTACTCCTACCCCGAGGGAAACAAGCCACCAATACCTACGTTTGGATAAGCTAGAGAGTCAGGTTGGCGATTGGTTCTCCAAGTCGCGAGGCTGGTCGAAGAATGGTGCTCGTATCACTGAAGCTCTGTTGAAAGAGGGACTTATACCGCGACCTATCACGAGGGATCTGAAGTGGGGAACTCCAGTACCACTGTCTGGATATGAGAATAAGGTTCTTTACGTCTGGTTCGACGCTTGCATTGGCTACATCTCCATCACGGCGAACAATACTCCTGACTGGGAAAAGTGGTGGAAGAACCCGGACGAGGTGCAATTGTACCAGTTCATGGGCAAGGACAATGTCCCTTTCCATTCCATCGTCTTCCCATCAAGTCTGCTTGGTACTGGGGAAAAGTGGACCATGTGCCACTACCTCGATGCCACCGACTACCTCAATTATGAAGCAGGTAAATTCTCCAAGTCAAGAGGTGTCGGCGTCTTTGGCAACGATGCTGCCTCTACGGGTATAAGTGCGTCTGTCTGGAGGTACTACCTTCTTTCATCTCGTCCCGAATCGGGGGATACGCGGTTTGATTGGACGTCGTTTATGTACAAGAACAACTCGGAGTTGCTGGCAAATCTGGGCAACTTTGTTAACCGCTTAGTCAAGTTCACAATCAAGCACTTCAACGGTCGTGTGCCTGACTATCGCCCTGGAAACAGCGATGAATCTTTTGCATCACTTAGCAAAGATGTTAATGAGCTTCTGGCGAAGTACTTTGACAACATGGAAGGTGTTCGTCTTCGCGCAGGTCTGGACGTAGCAATGGCTATCTCTTCGCTGGGGAATCAATACCTCCACCAGAACACGTTTGGCTCGGCCATGGTCAGGGATGATCGTCAACGAGCTGCGTCGGTGGTAGGACATGGACTCAACCTTGTATACTTCCTATCCGCAATATTCTATCCCTTCATGCCGGCAACTGCAACCGACATCGCAGCTCAACTCAATGCGCCTCTTCGGACTCTTCCCGAGAAATGGACCGGGCAGGACCTGCTTCCGGGACACGTCGTCGGAGAACCCAAGCATCTTTTCCGTAAGATCGACGAGAAGAAGATTGAGGAATGGCGGGAGCGCTTTGGTGGAGCGGAAACACAAGACGGCACCAAGGATGAGAAGAAGGTTACCAAGAAGAAGGTTCCATCAGATGCCAAGAGGCCATTCTTACCAGCCATGATCGATCTTCGAGTTGGAAGGATCCTACGCGCTGAACCGCATCCAAACGCGGATGGTCTCTATGTCTCGACAGTTGCCTGTGGCGATCCTCCTAGCACACCAAACACAAGCTGGAGCGCGGAATTCGATACTACAGTCCGAACAGTGTGCTCCGGCCTTGTCGGCAAGATTCCCCTTGCAGATCTTCAAAGTCGTTCAGTCGTGGTCGTGGCCAATCTGAAGCAAGTTACCATGAGAGGCGTCAAATCAGCAGCCATGCTCCTAGCCGCGATTGATGAGCCCACTGTCGAATTGGTTGATCCTCCCGCTGATGCCGAGATCGGGGAGAGGCTCCAATTCGAAGGATGGCAGAATTGCACTCCTGATGCTACGTTGAGACCTGAGGAGAAAATTTGGGAGACGCTTCAGGTGGCTTTGTCGACCGATTCCGACCGTCAAGTAGTCGTCTTGCCGGAGAAGATCACTGCTGATGTTCAACCTTCAGCGTTTAATGGAGGTAGTAGTAGTAGATTGGTGAGCAAGACTGGTTCGTCTTGCTCGGTCAAGACATTGGAGTCTGCTGTTGTGAGATAATTATCTCTCGTCTACAATATCACTGAGATCGATAATATGCATCATTTTTAATTTTGTCTTTTCGCTGAACAATATTCCCAAAGTGCCTGCGACGGTCTCATCAAAGTGTGTATTTTGATGTGAATTGCCTAAACGCCTAGCTGCCGACCGAATTTTCCCCTTCCAACGCCAGCGCAAAGATGGAAGAGGAAAAAAGCCGGATCGAAGCAAGGAAGGTATTTATGTTGTACCCAAACCCTATCTATAGGACAGGGCAAAAGAAGGTCATGTGTGGGCAAAGGAGTGATAATGCCCTTTGAAAAGTGTAAATATCTGCCAAAATATTATCTGATCGCGACGGTCTCATCTACGGCTTCGATAATGCGATGTGGGAAAGTAGCCTTGTTATAGGTTGGGCATTCCAGCTGCAGCAGTTGTATAGAATTGTATCTCATGTAAACTATGGAAACTAACTCGTCTTCTTTACAACGCAGGAATCAAACTACCAAATAAACCGAGACAATCCCGACGCACATGATCTTCAAACGAAGGTAACCCATCTTGGAAGTGACTTTCATCAACCGAAGAAGAGGATTCGGAATCGTGGTTTCCCTCGTTTCTTGCTTCGCCTGCTTCCAGGATATCTAACAAGACTTCTGTATCCATATCGAGAGGACTACGTAACTGTTGTGCCATTGGGTCAGGGAGACGTAGATCGTGCTCGGAATCAAGAGCGAAGGCATTTAGAGGTAGAAGGCCTTCTAAATGAGGCGTATCTATCTCAGGAAGCTGTTCCTCTAAGGGAGATTCGGACTCGTCAAATACTGGAACGTATCTCAAGCTGTCAGCATGGGCTGGATGGTTGTCGTGGACTGCTTTCTGGGTCAGGCTTTCGGTTGTAGCATCGTCTGTAGTGGCTTGAGCTCGTGGGACGGGAGATAGCGTTTGAAAGAAAGGTGATATCTCGCTGTCTGCGGTACAGTGTTTGCTTTGTCCCCGAGATTTGCATGCGGAAGGCTGGTCTATCGGAGTAGGATTCCACCTTGAAGGTTCGACGCCTCTAGGTAGTTGTGATGCATCAAGCATGATGCCGTATTTGAACTGAGTCCTTGAGCAAAAGTCAGCAAGCCCCAAATATTAGAAGACATATCGTACCTTCTGGGTTTTCTCGCCATAAGTTCACATGACTTGTCATCGAGAATGCAGTTATTACAAGGTCCTTCTCGGCGTGTAACATCACAACGGACTTTACGCTCGTGACAATGTCGACAGGCTCTCGGTGCTCTTGTGCGAGGAGCCCTGGGACGCTTTGCTGATGGAGTCATGATTGTGGCCGAGGGGAGAAGTGGAGGATGAATTGCCGAGGGATAGGTGAACATGAAGAGATCAGGCTAGGAAGTAGGAGCAAGTTATCCATACCCCAGACTCGGCAATCTTGGACGATGCTCCGATAGCTCTCCGAGCCGCGCCCTGTACTTACAGAATAGGAAGCCATGACTGGTGATGTTTGCGGGGAAATACCGGGGTAAAAGCTTCTTCGACAATTGATGCCCTGTTCGGTTTGAAGGGCGCTCGGAGTTGATCTCGCCGAGGTATCGGAGTGTTCTCCCAAGCTCCGACAAAACCACCACCACCCAATAACACAGCTTTGATTTTCACTTATATAACATACTGAAACAACAGGAAATCAGCAAATCATCAGACATCATTTCTCTAGTTTTTCGCAAAAATGAAGACTACATCAGTCAATGTCTCACAGTACCTCTTTGAGCGACTACGTCAATTGGGCGTTACTTCAATCCACGGAGTTCCCGGCGATTACAACCTTACTCTTCTCGACTATGTTGAGCCTGCCGGTCTGACCTGGGTCGGCAATGCCAATGAACTCAATGCTGGTTATGCGGCAGACGGTTATGCCCGTGTTAAGGGGATCGGCGCTCTCGTTACCACTTTCGGAGTCGGAGAGCTCTCGGCTGTAAACGCTATTGCTGGGGCATACGCCGAAAGAGCAGCTGTTGTTCATATGGTGGGAATACCTTCACGAGTGACGCAAGAGTCTAGAGCAAAGGTCCATCATACCTATGGAGATGGCGAATATGGTCGATTTGCTGAGATTTCTCGTCATGTCACTGTCGGCCAGACTAGACTTTTGGACGTCAGGACTATCCCAGACCAGATTGATACGATCCTGCAGCAATGCCTATTGCAAAGCCGTCCCGTCTACATCGAGGTCCCTGTTGACCTTGTCGATGCTCAAGTGTCTTCGGCTCCACTTGGCAACATTCTGAGCTTGCCAATCGACGAACCAAATGCTTTGTCCGATCTTTCTTCATCCAGAATCTTGGACAAGATATATTCTGCGAAACAACCCATCATCCTTGTCGACGGTGAAGTTCGGCCCATGGGCGTTGTGGACCAAGTACGAGACCTGGTCAAGTCTACAGGCTGGCCAACCTGGATTACAGGATATTCCAAGGGCCTTCTGGATGAGTGTTTACCAAACTTTCATGGTGTCTACAACGGATCATTCGAAACCTCTTTATCCCGAGATTTCTTCAACAGCGCGGACCTGGTTCTGTGTTTCGGTCCCCATTTCACTTCCACCAATACCTTCTTGTTCTCAAGTATACCTAACCAGGCAGTCAGTGTGTTGATATCCGATACAGAGGTTTCCTTAGGGGATGAGAAAGTTCGAAACTGCCCCGCTAAGCCACTACTCAACCGTCTGTTGCGCGATATTGATCCCAGCAAGATTCACAAGTACGACACTTACCCTGATCTTCACAAAGATAGCCTCTTGTCTTTCTCCAGCATTCCCCCGGCCGATTCCGTCGACCAGAAGAACCTTTGGAGACTGTTGGGTAACTTTCTTCGCCCTGGAGATATCCTTATGGCAGAGACTGGTACCGCAGCTTATGGCGCTCGACATATCCCTCTTCCAGTACATGCCAAGTATTTCGGGCCTGTGACTTGGCTAAGTATAGGATACATGCTTCCAGCCGCCCAAGGTGCCGCACTCGCGCAGAAAGAATTGTCTGGTACCGACAACTGGCATGGCATTGAAAGCCCTCGTACGGTCCTGCTCATGGGTGATGGAAGCTTCCAAATGACCGCCCAGGAACTGTCGACCATGATCAAACATAACCTCAACGTGGTCGTTTTCCTGATCAACAACGATGGCTACACTATTGAGAGGTGCATCCACGGACTTAGCCAAGGTTACAATGATGTCGCTCGTTGGCGATACTTAGATGGACCGCGCTTTTTCGGTGCGGCAGAGGGCACCTTCACTGCTTCTTGCAAGACATGGGGTGAGTTGCAGAAGGTACTGGCTGAGAAGACGTTAAGTGATGGTGAGGGTTTGAGGATGGTGGAGATTCACATGGAAAGGGAGGATGCGCCCAATGGACCGCTAAGTCAATATCTTGACAGGCAAAAGACAAGACTCAATGGGAAAGCTTAGATTAGATTTGTGTTAGTGGGATTGCCATCATCAGATAGCCATCTGTCAGATAAAGTTCGAAAAGATCTACATTTTGCAAAAGGTGTTATAACGCCCAAACACACCATTGGTTTTCTACCCTACCCTAACCTGAGCGTTAGGCTGGCTACACAATGCAGTTTTCTCCTCTTCCTTCCACCAACATCATTTACCCATATTCAACTACATCTTCATAACAATGGCACTAGTGAAATTGCACAATAATATTTTATCCATCTTCGCCGCTACAATTTGGGTTAGTTTGTCGCCTAGCGCATGTCTACCTAGAATTGGCCTGGATTGGATCCATCAGCTGCCTAAACCACCCCGGTTTACTGTTGGCTCTACCAAACGCACGGTCAACAATAAATTATATAAGTCCGTTTTACCTCCTACAAAATGTCTCAAATGAAATCAGCACTTCTACCTTCAATTCATTGAAAACATCTTCACTTCATCAACATGTCTCCCAATTCGTATCCAGGCCTTGGTCTGAGTCTTCGCTATCACGACCAATATAGAACAGGCAATGGAGGACATGACCGAGAGATTTATCCTATCGGCATCCACCATAATTGTCATGGCGCCGATTCTGAGATGCTTCTTGTCAGGGAGGTTGCCATGATGATTGTCATGAATCAATTGACCGACAAGCCGGATTGGCATGTCAAAGTTTTTGATGACACCATCGCTGAGAAATGGATCCAAGAAGGTCTGGCTCTCCCAGTCGAACCACTTTACGACGACATTGTCGATACAGGAAGAGGCCATCCAAAGAAACTCACGGCCATCCTTGATAAAAAGTGTCTCGAATACGTAAGTTTTCCAACTTGTTCATCTCGGTATCTGCTAACAGGCTGTTAGTGTATCCAGGAACTGCGCGCCAAGGCTGAGTTTTTCAAGAAAACTAATTTGGTTCCAACTCTGGACGCCTCTGCTTCTGTTGTCAAGTCAGACAATCACATCGACGAGTCTCTGCGTAAGAGCCTCCAGGACGCGTTTGCCAAGCTCAAGCTCGAGCAGAAGGATGATCCAGATTGGCATCCGCGTTCCAACGACATGGTTCAGAACCTTGTTCATCCCTCTCTCTACCCACTCATCTACGGTCAGACTCGAGTCTTTCGCGAGGAAGTAGTCGGGGTTGAGGATGCTATCGACCGATGGAGCGGCAAGGGAGAGGTCATACCCAAGACCGAACCCCAGACTGTTGCTAGAGGATTCCGGTATGATACAAATATTGGAGGAAGCGATGTCGATGCATCTTATTGGTCCGAGAACTATCAGTGGCTACCTTCCAATGTTCGCTTCCAGGATGATGGAAGCGTCAAGTTCACGAGCTACATCAATGGTCTTCACCCTACGAAACACCGTGAAATTTACAGCACCATTGAAAACCTTATTGAAAAGGCACTACCAGCCTGGGATTTTTGCCTACCCGTATATCGAAGGTGGCACCCAACCGGGGCCTGCAGGACAAAACCTCGATTCGGAATGCCTGACGATCCTGAGTAAGTCTCTAGATTCACTTGGGAAGACTTTGACTTACACTATTATAGCGATGACAATGAAGAAAACTGGAACATGAAGGTTGAAGATGTGCCTAAATCGCGCGAAGATCATGACGTACCAGATGAAGATGACGACTACGACGGTGGCTATGACTATGAGGAGTATTTTGAAGCTGAAGATGACGAAGGGAGACAGTATGCATACTGGAAGCTCATGAGAGGGCCACTTAACCCCGATGCTCCCGAGTTCAAAGCTTGGGACTACGGTACTAAGCCTGGCGAGTCTCTACGGGAGCGCTTTAGGGACATCCAGATTATCGTCAAAATGGCCTCCATTGAGCTGACTCCCGAGAAGCCCAGCTTCCCAGCTGGCGGATGGCACGTGGAAGGTCAGATGAACGAGCACATCGTCGGCACAGCGCTCTACTACCTGGATTCAGAAAACGTCACCCCCAGCTCCCTCAAGTTCCGCATGCAAACAAGCTACTACCAGGACGACTTCCAGGACAAGGTTGGTCAGGATAACTTCAGTTGGATGGAACAGGTATACGGCACAGAACTGAGAGGCGGCGATTGCCTTCAGCAGTACGGGAGTGTTGAGACCAAGGAGGGAAGATTGCTAGCCTTTCCCAATGTCTTTCACCATCGCGTCTCGCCATTTGAGCTACAGGACAAGACGAAGCCTGGTCATCGTCGTTTCATCGCGCTATGGCTAGTCGATCCTTATACGCGAATCATCAACACAGGCAACGTACCGCCTCAGCAGCGAGATTGGTGGCTGGAGCGCGCCTTCGGAAACGTGGAAGCTGAGAAGGTCTTTTATCCTATCGCGAAGCTTGTCTCTGAAGCTGCGCCGGATCATCCGGGTCTTCAAGCCGCTCTTCAGAATGGGACGCCTTTGCCCCAGGAGTTGATGGATATGGTTCGGAGCGAGGCTACCTCGAGCTTGCCTATGTCTTTGGCGGAGGCTAAGGAGCATAGGTTGAAGTTGATGGAGGAGCGAACTAAGTTGCAGTCGGAAGCAGAGGAGAATTGGTCTCAAGTTCAGTATAGCTTTTGTGAACACTAGATTCAATTGACTAAGGTGTGATGTGGAAGTCCTAGTAGTTCGTATTGAAGTGTTGTTCTGAAATATGACACCTATTCTATGCCGTTCAATGAGTCATCCTATACCAAATGTATCTAAGTGCTCTTTTCAAAACAAGATACTTAACAGCCACATGCTGATTGATATCGTAGTTCAAGAATTGATAGCTCTTTCTTACCTTGGAATAGCACCGCCAGTTAATACCGTTATGCAAAGAGCTGTGAATAAAAGCTTTCTAAAAAAGAAAAAAAAAACTAAAATTAGTAGTTTTGTGGTGTAAGAGTTATAACTGCGGATTCTGATCTCGCTAGCGAGGAATGGACTCCCTCCGGATCCGTCTTTCTGAATCTCGATATGACTCGTGGAGTCGTGGATTAGACATTTCAACTGAAGAAGGGTGGGGCACCAAAAGCATTAATCCACGAGTACACCTATTCTTTAGTGAGGAAGCTAAACAATTCTTTGTATTTTTGTCATGGCTTCCATACACTAGCGGCAATCGAACGCATCCAGCTGATAAGGCGGTGCGCTGTTCTAAGCGAGGGGACGATTTGACAACACGTAGTTCCAATCCCCGCCTCACAGTGGATATGTATGCAAGTCATCTATTGGTAGTAACTATACTTACTGGTACAAGGAGAATCTACTCAAGGGATGCGCAGGGTCCCGCTCATAACCTCGACCGCATTGCCACTAAGATGAACCGTTTTGACCTTACGAGCTCCATCGCTATCGATCTCAACTACAACATCAACTAGAATCAGACTCTCCCGTCCCATCTCAACACCCTGAGTAAGTCTGAATTGGATGGAATCAACAGAAAGTCTGTGCAGTGCCAGATAGCAAGCCAATGCACACGCAGCACTTCCCGTAGCGGGATCTTCCATGGTAGACTTGATAAGTCTCGTACGGATATTTTGCACGAAGCGCTTTCCTTCAGAAGCGCTTTCACTGCCGAGAAGCACAAAGTAGTATCTCCTTGAGTCAAAGTCATGCTTCCAACCTTCATCCTGCAGGTCTCCAGATATGTACGGCATGGCTCCGATCTTTGCAGCGCCCAGAATATCCAGAGACGGAAGCTCAATCAGCGCAAAAGTCATTCCGTTGACAATGCTGAAGAGTCGCGCGCCATCTTCAGCTGCAGCCACTTGAGCGATCTGGTCGTCCGAGCCGGCTTCATACTCAGGCCGAGTAAGGCGATGGGCGTGAAGTCGCACGTTGTGGGGAATAGCGGCAAGAGCAGAACCATTCTCATCAAATTCAAGGTCAATTCTCCCTGCTTTGGCGATCATAGCTTTGACAGCCTGAGAATGGAGGAAGACTGCGGTGCCAATCGTCGGGTGGCCGGCAAATGGGAGCTCCGCTTTCGGAGTAAATATGTCGATTTTTCTCTCGCTTGACTCTGTCTGATTCTCAACATCATGGACAAAGACGGTTTCTGAAAGGTTGAATTCACGGGCGATGCGTTGTTTTTGAGCCTGCGTGAGTGGAGGACTCTGGCTTGGGGGTGGGATCGTCACTACAGCAAGTGGGTTGCCCTTATAGGTAGCTTTGGTGAAGACATCGAGAGTGGTAAACTTGAGGCTCATTTTTACTCTCTTTTTTATTAGACAAATAACGTATAGATGAGAATACGTTTAGTCAGAGTTGGGCTTTTAAATTGAGTCATGGTAAGCACGCTGACTAATCCACATATTAGTTATCTCCGTGCTTCGGCGTGAGTTGCAAAAAGACGAGGTCTAGAAATGAGTCACCTGCACTTATGCTAAGAATAGAGATAAATCGAACATGAAAAGTCGTTGTAGCATTCTTTAAAGTTCCAATCAGAATGTAAATAATACTGAGTTTCCGTAGTTTAGGCTATCATGCTTTTATTCCAAACGTTATAAGACCTCCATGACCTAGTCATATCCAGGTCTAGCAGCGCTTAGCAGTTCTGCTGACACACGCGGGCCGCGGCAGTAAAGCACTGGTTTTGGCCAACGCCAATAGGACAAGAGTGTCGACGACCAGAAGCACAAGCCGCGTAGTTTGCATAACCCAAGCAGCCACCACGAGCTTCGAGGCTCTGAGTATTGCCTTTTTCAGCGACGGGGCTAGCCGAGGTAAGAGAAGTAAGGGCCATGGCGGCGACGAAAAGTGTCTAAGTCCTGTGTAAGTTCATAACTGAAGATCAAGGACGGAGGAGAGATATACAGTGGGAGAGAGCATGTTGACGCTGTAACAAGTTTGATAAATGCTTTGTGACTGTTTGGAATAAGAACCTGGCGGCCAGTCTACCATTTATACCTGAAAGCCAGTTAACAAGGTCCACTGAATCTCGTCGTTAAGGCGTCATAGCAAGCTTGGCAAAACGGAATCACAATGCGATATCCGGACCAGCGGCAAACGAAGGATCGAATAAGCTCCGTATGTGTGGTCATCCTCAGACCACAACATCCTTATGCGAACATCAGTGGACAGATGGAGAGCTTACATGGGCCCCAGCAGCCGATCTTCCGACCATACCCGCCCAGATATGGATAGATCACCTTTGATTATCTGATTGATTAGATAAAATTTGATCCTGTGGACCTTGATTGACCATTTACAAACACGCGTCTTTATGGGGCCGGTCTGTACACGAGCTTTGCCCCCCACTTAGTTAGGAACTCTTTGATCCTTCGTGTACTCTACATTGCCGTATAGCCGATGTTGCCCTTCCCTAGCTCCCCTTGCTGCCTCTGGTAGTAGTATCTGATAAGGGCTATGAAGAATATTGCACCAACCCGGGCGATGGAGCATGGAAATGCAAGACCTCTGAGCCCCATGAATTGGACTGTGAAGCCCAAGGCTCAGATGGTGTGCTTATCGCGACTAGGTGTTATTTTTGTCTTAAGACGTTTAAGCTCTCGCACAGTGGTAGTAAAACTGACCTTAACCCTTGGTATCTCTGAACAACTTGCTATTCCATTTAAATAACGTAATAGAAGATGTTACTAATATATAAATGCTATAGCGCGAGGATATATTGTTAATGCTGAACTGACCAGGTGTGTGTTGAGCTTTTTTTTCTTAACAACTTCATCAGTTCCTACGTGAAGGTCCGAACTACACTACACTAGAGCCTTGAGAGATAACAGCAATTTAAAGCACATCTATCAATAACCTAATAACATTTCAGTCTTGGTCTCCAATGACACCAAACGATGCGTTTTATATCAAGTAGCTGAGTAACGAGGTAAAGACTTAATTTATCATGATACGAGCAGCTAAAGAAGGGAAAGACTCTGTGGTTAACACGCTCTGCTTAACTTTCTCCGTTAACAGAGATTTCGCCGGGCTTGACAGCATTGACTGCCAGAGGTGGTATGTACTTATTATTACCAAGAAACAGCTCTGTTCTCAAGTGCATGTAGAAGCTCCGGTCAATCCCTGACACTAAACAGTAACCTGCTGATTAAAATTGGCCACAATCCTTTTCGTCCTTCGGTTAAAGTGCGCATGAGTCGCCCACTGCCCCAATCCTGCAAAGGGCCCGCCGGCACTCATACCAAAGACATGTTTTTGATGCGAAGCGTCGATCTGCTTGGTGACCTTTTTCTTCAGCTTCTTATTGCTGGTCATATATGTCCCCGCGAGCACTTGCATGATTACCCGGGCCAGCCACCAACAATTGTGCCATTGAATCTGATACTGAGGCTCCTCTTTGTGGACGATCAGTATAAGTCTGGCTACATCACTCAGACGTGCCTTATTGATGTCCAGATCAGCCTCGGCGAGAACTCTGTCACCGCAAACAAGATTCTCTCGAGATGGTGCGATGGTCACAATTAATTGTGCCTGGTCTGTCATGGCGTTGGCGGCATCAGCCCCTTCTGGTAAATCACCCGTGCGTTCCACCCGCATCCAAGATAGTCTTCCGTCGTACGTCTTGACACAGAGCAGTAGATACTGGTGTTCGATAATGCTGTACTCTTGAAGCCAGACGACTTTTGTAACGTAGCCAGGGGTTGAATGGTTGATAATGTGTTCGATTAGAGGACGGTTGTTGTTGCGGCCGATTCTAGCGCCCTCGCTTTCTAGCTGAGCTTGTAGAGAAGAACCATGTATAGAACCCGGTAGTGGTGGACCTCTTGAATGTGACATTGTGTAGATTGTGATGAGAGGTCGATGAGAAGTAGTATAGGTAGTTTGAGAATGGTAAAGGGGGATTTTTCTTTTACTTGGAAGTGTAATAGGAACTCTTTTCAAAGGGGAAGTTAGTGGTTTTATGTTGTAATACTTGTTAATGTACAAATAAAGTCACGAGCTAGACCGAGAATGAGTGATCACACCCTTTCAACTTACAGCCCCCACATGCTTAATAAATAGATCCTGGTATGTCCGTCGGATTTCAATCTGACAGCCTTGACAAGTCAGCAAGTTTGTCACACAACGCTTGCGATTCGCTCCTGACGCTCGCATTCCACCTTCGCACTCGTTTAATTGTTTCAGCCACATCATCCTTCCGGAACTGCGCCTCACACCGCCGAGGAACACACAAAGCCTCAGCATGACTTCGAGTAAATGTTTCCGGGGTCTTAGCAAAGGTCTGTAGATGAGAATTCAACGAAAAAGCAATAGGTCTTGGTTATATGTCTATGAAACTGTTTGATTACGGCACCATGCTGACTGTAATACTGCTCAATCTAATTGTTTAATATACAGAATATTTACATTAAGCTGTATTGCGCACCAATCAGGCAGAATACCACGATGTACATTATGCCAGAAACTGACACGATAACCCACCCAAATGGCCCAACGTAAGCCACCAGACTCAGTGATATAAAGAAAAAACCAGTAACGATCAACAGATGCAAAGCCACAGAAACCACAAGTCCCGCAGGCGTCCATTTCTTAATGGTCGCCTCATCGAGGTCCCCTTTCTGCTTTTGTCGCATCAACGCGAGCACGCTGCCGCTGTACCCAGCCAAAGCGATAGACATGGCAAATGAAAGCCATGAAATAGCAAGAAACAGTCGGACTGTTTTGAGGGTAAAGATTGGCGACTCCCATATGTCGGCGGGGTCGGTCATTTCGCCCATGATAACTGCAAAGGCTGAGGCGCCAAAGACGGAGATGGCGATCATGGTCACCACAAAGAAACGGAAAAATTCGAGATCATCGCTATCTTTCTTATTGTTTGTTTCCATTTGTTGGATGATTTTGTACAGAATCTCCCGGGAGAGGTCTTCATTCTGGGGAGGAGTCTTGCTTTCGATAGCGGGTTGGTCGCTTACAGACATTTAGTAGTGTAATTGCAATGCAGGATTGATTTGAACAAATTCCAAGTGCTGTCTTATCGAGTTGATATTGTTTTGCTGATTTTGGTTCAGCCTTATGGATGCGACGGAACTCCGAATGTGCATAAGCTAAGCCCTGTCTGACTGGCATCCCACCACAGTGGGTGGTCAGCACAGCCTTATTCAGCCACCCTGGTGACGATTTTTTCTGTGAAGAGTCCATCCCATTTGTTCCAAGAGATCACGTTTTGTCTCGGAGCCTGACTCTTGGTTGAATTGCTGCCTGGCAAGATGTACAAAAGCTGCTTACAAATTCAAGGTGACGACCTGTCGAGTTGCCCACCGGTCGAATAGCGGATGGCGCGGAGTCAAGTGAGAAGTACTTGAAATTGATACGTGAATCTCCGGGCTAATGTTCTTTACATGACAGGTATTAACACGCAATAATCTTCTCCTTCTGAATGTTTAATCACTCGATGAGAGTGTAGTATACAAGCAATCAAATTTAAGAGATTTGCGTAATCTGACCAATGGGAAGCATGCCCATGGTTATGGCCGCTCAGTGTGGTCAGATCCATCTACTCTCAGAGCGCTCTCGCATTCTTCATGTGGCAATACGGCCCTCACCTGTATCGGATGTGCCTGCCTGAATGATAAGTTAAACAAAGCTTTTAGATCGGAAGCAAGTAAAAATAGCGATTTATTTTAAGGTAATTTACAGGGGTAACTCTGAAACAAAAACATACAGCAGGACCAGTCTCAAACTGATCAGCCTCGTTCCTCGCATTCCTGTCAACTCTCCTAAACGAACCCGATATTACGAGCACGCGATTAGAAACCGAATTCCACCGCGACTGATCCTGTGGGGATGGCCAAGCCGTGCTTGACACAATATCCCGCCAGTTGTATAAAATCTAGTTATGTTGTTCAATGAATGACCTTCAGGCAAGAAGTATTTTCTCAGTACATCTTGGCCTTTCCAGATCTCTTCGTTCTACCAGAATCTCATATCATACCGACCGCTTGCAACAATGTCTGATCCAGCAACAGGAGACGGCGAAGCCATTTTCAAACTCTACCGATATGACCCGTCCATGGCAGCGGCTGTCATCTTCATCATTATCTTTCTGCTAGTCACCGGACTGCACACGTATCAACTATTAAGGACGAAGACTTGGTTCATTTCTGGTTTTGTCATCGGTGGTTTCAGTAAGTCTTTTCCCCATAAGCAAGCAATGTATGTGCCTGTCCCGATACTGACTCCTGGATAGTGCAGGTAATTGGCTATATCGGTGTAAGTTTCTCTAGGGTTGTAAGTTTCTATTTCTAATCCAACCCAGAGGGCAGTGTCTGCCAGCGAAAGCCCAGACTGGACTGTGAAGCCTTATGTTGTCCAGACTTTACTGTTGCTCATCTCACCAGCCTTGTTCGCGGCAAGCATTTACATGATCCTCGGACGCATCATCATTATCACTGACGGCGAGAGAAATTCGCCAATTAAGAGGGCGTGGTTGACAAAGATCTTCGTTGTCGGTGATGTCGCATCATTCATCCTTCAAGGCGCTGGTGAGTCGACTCCTCGACCTTCTGTTCCTTGTCACTATTCTGACATATCGTAGGTGGTTGCATGATGGCGAGCGGATCCCTCTACGCTCTCCACAGTGGCGAACAAATCGTCATTATAGGTCTTATCGTTCAAATTGTCTTTTTCTCACTCTTTGCAGTCACTGCAGCCGTGTTTCACATGAGGCTTGTGGGATCCATGCCCGCAAAGGCCGCTGTATCGGGCATCCCTTGGCAGAGATACCTCTACACACTGTACGTTGCTTCTGGACTTATCCTTGTACGGTCGGATTTTCGCCTGATCGAATATGCACAATGAAATGCGGGCTATCTTATTTCTCACTAGGCATACTTGTATATATTTGACAGTGTTTTGATGTTTCTCGCCACGGTCTTGCTAAGTTTGGAACACCCGAGTCAGCTGAATGCCAAGTTGAATGGGGGAGTACAACCTTTAATCAAGACTGCCGATGGAGGGTAAGGTCCATCATCGCGTTCTGGAGTTTGTGCAAAGGCTGATAAAGATATTAGTGAGATCAGAACTTGGAGTTGGGGAACTAACAGTAGTAGATAGTCATAATCAAGAAGACAAACAAATGCTGGGCATTTTTGTCGTCATACGCGTCGATAAACCCAGTTGCGATGCTAAGCGCCTGGTTGTGATACGTGATAGCTGTTTCACGGAAGATTTCTCTTCTCTCCATCAAAAAGTGGCTGAGGTGGAGTGCTGACACGGACAAGATTGCCAGCAAGGCGTAGTCACAGTTCAGGCAAAGCCGGACGATTTGAACACGCCAAAGATCCCGTAGTGTCTGATCATGACTGAGAGTGGCGTAGGTCGATGTGCAGAAAACATGCATGAGCTCCAAGTCCAAAATGCCAATATTAAGTGCTGGTCCAGGTGCTTGCGGTGATGACACTACTGAGGTATAGTGGCTAATATGGTATGGCAGTTCGTACTGGCACTCTTCACCTCGTCTCTCACAGTTAGCGCAAGTGGGCTTCTCTTCTCCACACTATAGAAAGAAAAAACAAGTTTTGTTAACGACAACGGGTTGTATGCTGAAGAAGCAAATTATGTGCGATTGACTTTGATTCGTCTGTGTTTGCAGGTCTAACAATCAAGCCGCGACTTTCTGTGGCCTCGTTTTGTTTTGGAACTTCGGTGCTCCGTAGTCACCGACGTTGGCGTCTGACTCGACATAGGCAATGCCGATATTCAACAGTATGGGGAACATAGAGTTAAATTGCGCGATCTTGCAGATATGTTTATGGAAGCGGAAAAACTCGGAACGTGAATTGTATGGAAGAAAAGATAATTTACGTGGTGAAATGGAGGAGAAGACTGAAGTAAAATTAAAAGGATTGAGTACTGATAAAGCACAGAAGATAATATTTGTACATCTTGAAGCCTGTACCACATCGGCTAGGACCCAGATCGAGAGACCCTCAAACACAGCATCAGCAAGTCTCCCGAAGTTAGTCATTGGGGAGATCTACCCCCCAATCATCTTCATCTTCTAGTGATATGATCAAGCGACACAGATCTTCGTACACATTTGAATACAAGCCAGTTTCAGCTTCCTGAAACCCATCTGCTGTAATCAGAGCTAACAATGATGATAGAAAAAACGGCATTCTGGGAGGTGGTGGCAAGGTACGCACTTGCCAGTCGCTTATCTTCATCAACAAACGAACCCCATCTAAAGCATGGGCGAAACTAACCCCATCAAACTTTCCAACATCCCAAGTCCGGCTATTTAAATGAAACATCTCATATTCCAGTGTTAAGAAGCCTAGCGCTAATGAGGATCTTGGAACGTTTAGACGCTGAACTAGGAGCTTTGGTACTCATGCCGCTTCGTCTTGGGCCTTTGACGTGTCGCCCCTTCTCATCAACTAGATACAATCGTATCTTTCTCACTTTCATGTCCAGGTCAAGTCGTTCTAGCGCTTTCGCCTGCTCTGCCATGCTACTATGAAGGAGTTGGAAGGCGTCTTGCATTCTTGTCTGCCAAGAACCATGCCGTTAGCCCGAGTATCGTCTATTGTTTGAGAGCCTGTCGTACCCAGCGGTTAAAGTCTCCAGACCACATAGATATATTGCAGATTGCAAAGACATTTTTGCTTTCTCGGCCGACTCTATTAACCTTTGA
This sequence comes from Fusarium nanum, assembly GCA_004367095.1. Classification (NCBI taxonomy): domain Eukaryota; kingdom Fungi; phylum Ascomycota; class Sordariomycetes; order Hypocreales; family Nectriaceae; genus Fusarium; species Fusarium nanum. Next base: position 118,450 of record QGDY01000176.1, on the reverse strand, counting down.
AGATCCTTCTCAGCGACGACGAACTTCGTTGAGGCTCTTTTCACTCGGAGCCATTCCCAAATCCGTTTTCTGGTGGACTTGGTCACCAGGTCATACGCGCCCAAGATATCCTTGGCTTGGTCTCTGATCATTTGAATCTCTTTGTTTGCTAAAGTCGCCAGCTCCTAGCTCTTTATTCCATTGGACGCATGGAGTTGGCCAGATAACATATCTTCCAGCACACGATGAACCTGCATGGAACTGCCATCAGCTTTCTATCTCCTCACATCATGGCAAACTCGGTTCATACGTGTGAGAGGCTCTCTAGTCTCTCGCAATATTCTTTCCAGACAGCCGGGGCAGCCTGGATCCTTTCGACACACTTTCTGAGTTTACAGGCCAGGTCCCATATCGTGATGGTACTTGAGATTACACCAAGGGCTTCAGCCATAATTGATCGACGTTGAACACGGATGAAATATAGCGAGGGTCTAACAGGGTGAACGAACACTTCCAACCATAACCTGTTTTTGTTGGTGGGCAAAGCATCATATTGTGTCTTCTGCTATCTGTACAAGCCTCATAAATGCTGACGAACTAAATTGAAAGAACGCCTTTTCTGCATTTTGGGCAACCATCAAGGCAATGAATAAGCGTCAGCGATTTCCCCAGATGTAGATAATGGCGGGGTCGTTGTGGCTGTGGCGAGTGCTGTAGGTTATGAATGGTGGTGAGTACACGAGGCGTTTTTATCATTCGCCTTACTTTGCATGATAGGGTAGGGATTCACATTACGGTCTGCCACGTCGCAGCGATAAGTCGTCTTGCAGAACGGACACCAGGTAAGGCACACACAACATAACGGAATGTTGTTTTCATTTATATAGGCTTAAAAGATATACATTGAGAGATTTTAAACACTACATTGACTCACGGAACTCAGAATACCGGAATTACACGGGGCGACCAGCGCTACACCATCGGTGTTCACCATCATTCTTTGCACGATCACGTGAGCAAATGTCTCATATGTACATAGTCATGTCCGTCAGTCAGATTTCACTTTATTCTTCAATCAATCTTGTTCATACCATTTAGAAATTTGCTATCAAGGTTGGTTATAAACAAGGTATATCAATCAGCCTCTTGCTGCGAGAGGCTGTTTTCATCTGGCCACGGCTGGTTGAAGGAAGCTTCATAAGTTGATAGTTGGTATCCACAGTTCACCCCGACCTTCATGAGTTGATTCGGTAGATAATCGGCATTCAACGTCGACCTTCATTTTCCAGTGAGATATTGACATAAGGTTCACCCAGAAACGATAAACGCAAGCTAGCCATGTTAAGGCGGTCAATCAAGCTAACCAAGAATCGGGATCAGCCCTTACAGCTGAGCTGCTGTACAGTAGCGGGGACGCCCTAGTAATGCCTGGTGACGTCTTTTGTGACAGCGTCCATCAATATGTCCTCTTGTTCCTGTTGAAGCCTTCTAACATTTCTCTATGACAATACCGGATATCTGCACCTCTTGCCAAGCGCCAGTCCTCTACATACGAATATCCATCATGAGCGATAAAGTCAAAATCGTCGACGGCGTTGTCGTTACCAACACAGACGCAAGTCAATGCTGATCCTCCTTTTTCAGCTCCGCAGAAGGTCTGACAGCTTTAAGCTTGGACTTTAACATGTGACATCATCAGCCCGAGCCGCGTATATAACTGTATCTCGATCATCTCCTCTTCAATCACATCCTCTACTTCCATAATTCATTCATCAAATTCTGCTGCTCGACCCTCACACACCTTATACATACGCCTTCCCTCCAAGATGAGTCAGTATACGACAATTTCCGACGGCGTAGTAGTGACCGATAATGGGGTATATTATAACTCTCCTCTTCTTACAAACCAATGTCGCTAACCAGGAAAATAAAGATCCCTCCTCCGATGAACTGGATCAATTCTTACGAAGACATGGGAGGAGACATGCTTTGGGGCCAAGGTGGCCAGATAGAAGATGAGGTACGGGGTCGTGGCATCGACGGAGATATCCGGCCTCATTATGGAATGGCGCCTTACACTGGACAAGCACTCTACCTTTTCGAAGTTGGTAGTGGAAAGTTCTTTTTCTTTAACGCCATTGATGGGTCCATGCTGCAGGTCAGGGATCAGAGCGACCTACAAAGCATCGTGGATATCCTTGACGATGAGAACAAGGGTTTACCAGCCCTTGATATTGAAGAATTTTAGCTACGAGTGGGAAAGAATATTAGGAGTTTTCGGATACAAATCAGACACCTGTTCCAGCGACTGTCATACATGGTCATTGACGAAGGAGCGGGGGAATGGCTCCGATAATCAGGTTTCTACGTACCTGTCCCATCCTCTTCCTCTCTTGTCAGATTATGCAGGAAGATGTCATATGCTGAGTAGCAATCGAGGCATGCTAGTCTTGATTAGTCCAAAGTTTGACGATGATGTCAAGCCACGGCACGGCACGTTCCCAACGACAGGCTGATATCAATCTTGCCCCATTGTCGCTTTGACCTCTTCCTTCAGCTGAGATAGCGTTTCAGGAAGGGATCTGCCAGTATTCCTTGGTTGTCAATCATCAAAGCGGCCTATCAGAGCGGGGTTCTGAGACAGGACACCCCAGAAAGGTAACAGTATAGGGTATCAAAATGTTTGTTGACAGCTGGATAAGGACCGCGCAACTGGCTAAGCTATTACCCCCGACGGCAAAGATTGTCTTACAGATATCAAACGACGCAGGGTATCAGGAAGCTTTTCTTGCCATAATTATATTTGCTGGGTCTGAGTCGTCTTTCACCAGTAGTGTAGCTCTGCCGGACCATCACTGTTCCCATCCGTCGATTGAAAGATTTACTTGACTTGATGGAAGAAAGGACAAACATGCTAGTACACGAACATTTGTAGCAAGCATTGAGTCCTAATAAATATGAAATTTATCGAGGGTACAGTTGCCACTCTCCCAATCTTAGATCGCCTCGCCGGTCATCAGCTCATATACATAACACTCTCCCACAAGTCGGTATCTATCTCCAGATAGTCGCAGAATGAAAGGCGTAGCTGCTCCGAACAAGACACAAATCATATCTTTCTCTTCCAGGATCTTAGATCCAGGTCCCATATATGCCAGGTCTTTCGACAAAAATAATCGCCGTTCGTGTGCAGCGTCAAGATGTAACGAGAATAGGTTTTCGTCGTCAGCTCTTTCTGTCTCGGCTGGTACAAGGTCCCTGATGTGCGTACGTTCCGCGGTAACGGCATCTCTGAGCGCTGGATCTGTGGAAATCCCATTGTAGATGTCCGAAAGGTAACGCCAGAAATGGACTAAAGGCAGATCGCTGACCCGCTGGCTGTCACTTAGACTCCAATCAGCCGTCAGCGTGACCATAAACGCGCGAGCTATCGCCCTGGTGGTTTGGTATCTACTACCAAGGCGCTCTCGAGCCTTTTGCCAGGCCTTCCAAACGGAAAGGCTAAATGAAGACACCTCGTCCTGCTTCATGACTCCACATATTTCGTCAATTGTGTCGATTTAAAGCCCTTGTAGACCAAAAATATGATCGGGCAAGGAATTATTAATCACAACTTGATGACCTCCGGCAGTATCATTGGGAATTTCCATTAAGGAATGTCCATTCTTACTATGCGGGACCCAGGAAAAATATGACACACTACGGCAAGTAACGGTAACATCTCCAGGCTTACCGTGCGGCAACTTAGCATTTGCAGCCAACCCGAAGCTGGAGCCAACGGCTGATCGACTGACATCATTACAATTTGGTTACTGGCCAGCTTTGAAGACCTTGAACTTATCTAAGATATTCTTTTATTTGTATTTTGAGCTACATGCTTGGCTGTTCTTCAACGCTCAACATGTAATTACCTATAACCAAATGCCGAAACCATGTCGGCCCGAGGACCCTGAGACCAGGGCAGGTACACCCGGTTGGAGGTATAGGGTAACACAACTCTGAAGCTCGCGTCGTGACCCATCAACCCCTTGCAATTCGTCTGTATACTGAAAATAAATAGAGTTTTCTAGAATGAGGCTGTGCAACATGACGTGTTACAGATGCAATTGGTGCTTTAGGGTAATATTTGTTTAGTCTGTTGTCCTGACTTCAATGTTTCCAGCAGAAAGTGACGAAAACCTGCATTCGGATAATGGTGGTGCAGCTTTTGAATTTGCAGAGGCAATTGAGACCACGTCCAGAAATTGGAGATCGCGTACTACTTAATCTGGGTCGTGCTTCTACCCTGCAAGATCGATAAACACTTTCAGCTGAGAATATCATCGCAATGAGGCAAAGATCAGCAATCGTCATTCCCACGTGCGAACTGTCTGAATCGCATTCAACGTCAACACATCGAGACCGGGAATACCAACTTTGAATGTAAAAGTTTAGCTGTCAGACATTTCTCCAGCTACTAACTGAATCAGTAATCCGTAATCAGTAACCGTCACCACCGCTCAATTGACGTTTCTACCTTTCTTTTTTCGGACATTCGTCTAAGCCCGTCGGGACTTCTCCTATTGAGGTGACGCTCAATGAGCCAAGACAAATCTAATTGGCCGACCCAACCGTTCCCAGCGACGGAAACCAGATCTCCCGCTTCCATCAAACGAGAAAAAGGGGATCGTGGAACGAGCACCGTTATCTGACCCACATGACCTCAATCCCTGGCTAGGTTACCAGGAACAGCCGAACCAAACCGGGGGTTATCGTCCGGTACGATTCTCTTTTCAGTCCCTTACCACCGAATAAGGCAAGATATTTCCCGACGGAAATAATAACTCTCTCACCACATGTGGATGTTTTAGCGCTCAGGTGAAGTGCAAGGATTTTATGCAACTTATTCTGGGTCGTGTTTATAAACAGCATTCTTAAGCGCTGTCTTATTGCCAAGAGTTAGTCAACTTCCTGATGAGTTGTGATAAGCATAGTTGCGATGATAAGTAAGTATAGTTGTGTCGATAAGCCAAGATCTATATCAAACTGACTATAAAGTCTAAAGAATGGATAGACGACTTCGCCTAAAAACCACCCGTGCTTACAACCAGATGACAGCTGTAACCGTCATAGCTCCTGGATTCCTCTCAGGGCCTTCTCCACCATGGCACCATCACAGCGCAACATGAACGGGAGCTATATCAGATAGCGTTAGTCATAAAACCACCCGCCCAGGGACCGTTGAAGTCGCATTGTTCCTGCTTGGCGTGGACCCATCGGGTTAGTTAGTGTCAGGTACTCCTAGACGACTCCACAACGCAGGGACGACGTATTATTTCCATCCATACAAACCGTCGATTAAGATCAAGGGTGCTCTAAACATAGTAGATCTAACAAGGGTAGTAAAAATCCAATTGAGGCAGCCGCTCAGAAACATAAAACCCTTCTTTTCGTCCATTCTTTTTTAGTTGGTAGACAGGATCATTCCCTCCTTCTCTGTACTCGTGTTCCTTTTCGAGTAATTCCTTCGTTTGTTTCTTTATTTGTTTCAATTCTAATATTCGTTTGTGATCGATCGCAGCGCGTACTTAATTACAATTAATTTTATTAATTCGACTCAACATCACTATCGTTATCTCAAACACCACACTATCGTTAACAACACCATACATTCGTTCAATAACAACACCAACAACAACCTCGATTAATCACCATGGTTCAACTCAACTCCGTGGCTCTAGGAGCCCTTTTACTTTCTCCCCTCACCTCGGCCGCTCTCACCAAGTGTCCCACCAAGGAAGCCACCTGGACCGCCCAATCCGGCGTCGACTACTCCATCTGCCGCAACACCGACTACAAGAACGGAGGAGGCTCCCTTAAAGTCGTCAAGGATGTCCGCAACACCAACGCCTGCGCCCAGATCTGCAACCAGGATCCTCGCTGTGTCAAGGCCGTCTACGACAAGAAGGGTCGTATCTGCCACGTCAAGGATGAGGCCAACGCTGATCGCATGGACTGGGAGGCTGACAAGAACTTTGACGCCATCGTCCTGAAGAATGTTGATGAGGGCAAGTTTATCTCTGTTTGTCCTACTGGTGGCCATCAGTACAAGTCTCGTAAGGGCAAGGGTAAGACTTTTGATGTTTGTCATCAAACCGACTTTGTTGGTGCTTCTGCCCGACAGATCAAGAATGTTGCTTCTCTTGCTGCTTGCGCTGATCAGTGCTCCAACATTGCCGCTTGCAAGAAGGCTGTCTACGATAACCAGGACAAGGTCTGCCACATCAAGGCTGCTGAGCCTGCCAATTCCCTCTTCTGGGTTCAGAGCAAGCGATACAGCGTCGTTAAGCTGCCCACCGCTGTCAAGCCTGCTACGCTTGGCCGATGGTCCGACATCATCCGTCTTCCTCTCATTCCCGTCGCTGCCTACGTCGTTCCCCAGTTCCCTCAGTCGCAGGACCTTCTTTTCTTTTCTTCCTGGGGTCCCGATGCTTTCGGTGGTGCCTCTGGTCGCACCCAGTTCGGTGCCATGAACCTTCCCACCGGAAACATTGCTCGTCGTGAAGTTGCTGATACTCACCACGACATGTTCTGCCCTGGTATGAGCCAGCTCGGCGACGGTCGTATTATTATCCAGGGTGGCTCTGATGCTGAGGCTGTCACCTTCTACAACCCCCGCGACAACTCCTTCACCCGTGGTCCCGATCTGCAAATGGCCCGTGGTTACCAGTCCTCCACTATCCTCTCTGACGGCCGTGTCTTCACTATCGGTGGTGCCTACTCTGGCCGTCGCGAGGGTAAGCCCGGCGAGGTCTACGACCCCAAGACCAACAAGTGGACTCTCCTCACCGGCGCTGACGTCAAGCCCATGCTCACCAAGGATCGCGAGGGTATCTGGCGTGAGGACAACCACGCTTGGCTGTTCGGCTGGAAGAAGGGTAGTGTCTTCCAAGCCGGTCCTTCCAAGACCCAGCACTGGTACAGCACCAAGCAGAAGGGTTCCGTCCGTCTGTCCGGTACCCGAGACAACATCGACGCCATGTGCGGTATCTTTGTCATGTACGATGCTGTCAACGGCAAGATTCTCTCCGCTGGTGGTGCTCCCGATTACACCAACGCCGACGCCAACAAGCACGCTCACATCACCACTCTCGGCGAGGCTTACAAGTCTGCTTCCGTCAAGCGTGTCGCTGACATGGCTTTCCCCCGTGGTTTCGGTAACGCTGTCGTGCTTCCTGACGGCACTGTTCTCGTCACTGGTGGTCAACGCAAGTCCATGGTCTTCACCAACACTGACGGTATTCTGATTCCTGAGCTCTACAACCCTGCTACCAACAAGTGGACCCAGCTTGCTCCTCACGCTGTTCCCCGCAACTACCACTCCGTCTCCATCCTTCTCCCTGACGCCACCGTCTTCATCGGTGGTGGTGGTCTCTGCTACGTCAACAAGATTGGTGGATCAACTGCTGGCTGCCCCAAGGCCTCTGACCACGCGGACGGCGAGATCTTCCAGCCTCCTTACCTCTTCAAGAAGGACGGTTCTCTCGCTGACCGACCTCTCATCAATGGTCTCACCACCAAGGGTGTCAAGGCTGGTTCCACTCTCAAGTTCAAGGTCACCAACGCTACTGGCAAGATCACCATGTCTCTTGTCCGTATGGGTAGTGCTACCCACTCTGTCAACACTGATCAGCGACGTGTTCCTCTTACCAACTTCTCCAAGAAGGGTAACGACTACTCTGTCAAGCTGCCTAGCGACAATGGTATTCTTTTGCCTGGATTCTACTACCTCTTTGTTATGTCCAATGGCACCCCTAGCATGTCCAAGACTGTTCAGATCGTGCTATAATCTGACAACTTAGTTGTGCACATAGATACCTAGACATAATACATTTGCTATCAATTCTTCAATGCCGTTGACCACGTATGACCGTAACAGTATTTAAAGCAACTGAATTCTATGCTAGTGTTTACACATTGTTCCAGCCAGAGGTTACTACAGCTAAAGGCTATCACCCAGCAGATGGCTCTGGCTAATTCTACTTGATCATAAAGGTTTATAGTGCTATGTGATAATGTATTGTATTTATGAGTCTTGTTGAATGAATAATTATGTATTGTTAGCGCGCACCAATCAACGCCGGCTGATGGCTGCCCGCCTCACTTTATGAGTACAAAAACCAACAGGATCATCCTCTACTCTGATGGGGCGTCTTCTTCTAATTTGTACTACCATTAGCATGGAGGCCAGTTAGCTGTAGTGTAAGCTCTCGCGCTGGTTGCCTTTTGTAGCTTACTGCACGTCTTGGCTACGTAGTATTGAACGCCTCTTTTGCCAATATGACCCTCCGACACCTTGAAACAGGATAATCTTCAGCCCGCCGTCCCCCCCCACACACACACTCACACAAGATGAGGCCCCGTCGCACAGCCAATCGATTGCTTATCCTGTTTCTTATAGGCTCAGAACACAAAGTGATGGGTTGAAATGACATCCCCTGTATGTAAGACTTGCAGCGTTTGACTGGAAGTCTGGAATCCTTGATCAGGTTACATATGTCACATGATGCTGCCAGTAAAGACCCCGCTTACTCTTCCTGAACATCGACTTCGTTAGTTTCCACAACATTTCTGATCTCACGATCGCGGAAGTACTGTGCACAACAAGATGAGAAAAGCAATAGGCGTCATGATTGTGGCCTTTATGGTTACGCCTGTCACTGCAACGGACGATGGCGAATTTGCCTTCAACCTTCTCACAGACATCGCTCCGTAAGTCACTAAGTACTTTCAAAACTCATGTTTAGCCATGGCTGAAAACAACTGGAAATAGAGTGCTCGCTCTCTTCGGAGATCAATTTGCCAAACAATTTACAAGCGAAAGTCTAACATGGGTTGATCACCTCATCTTCGCAATGGTGCCTCTGGGTATCATCACCGCAATTACAGGCGCTATCCGCGTTCAGGGAATGCCTATAGCGAGGGCATTTATCGGTCGTGCTAGAGAAAGCAGAGCGCAAGCGGAGATCGAGCTCATGTCTTCAACATCTGACGAAGTTTGCGAGATTTTTAATGGAAACTCTATCGTTCGAGCTATCGGAAGTCCCCAGATTGCGCAGTTTTTGATTTACCCCAATCAATACGAGCTTTGTGAAAAATGGTGGAAGCGATATGATAACATGCTTGATGAAAATCCGCCGGAAAGTGATCCCGAGAAGATGTCGTGCGGTATTCATTCCCTTCGAACAGCGCAGGAACAAGGACATCTTAAATGTGTTGGTATGTGGACGATTCATCCTACATATGCCTCCATATCAACTCTGCTAAGATCTATAACTATCAAGAATACCGCGGTCAAAGTACAGAATTTATCCATACCAATTTTCGAAATCTCCGAGAACAGCTTCAAAGTTTGTATAAAAGTCTGCTTAACTCGCCAGAAAGGGCCAGCAAGAACAAACAGGACACAGAAGCAGTGGTGAAGGAGAAACCTGAAGACAACAAGTTGCCTCCAGGCGCAGATCGAGTGTTTCGAAGCCCTCCAAATATCCAACTCAACCACGCATCTGATCACTTCGCCAAGCATCAGATTAAGAAGCATCAGGAGATGTTTCTAGCAGCCACGACTGGTATCCTTCTACAAATCGGATTGATTGTCGTTGCTGCTGTAGTTGCTTATCGAGTCAGTCCCAAGTCGTCCGACCTTTTTCAAACCAAGGCCTATGGATTTCCTTGCTACGTTGTTGGATCCCTTCTTCTAAGCCTCGGCACTGGTCTATGCTCATTTATCGTGGAGCGCAACACCGATGAATACTCCTGGGTGGCCATCGTTGATGATAAACCTGTTGTGGGAACCAATGCCCCGCGAATTCTGTGGCTGCAGACAAAGCAGAGCGTCAGTGATCAATCTTTCAATGGCTATATCATCGCGGCGGGTCCCAAGAGAAGGATCATTACATCCAGCAGGAATGACGAGCCAGAGAGATACCGAGACAGCGACAAGACCCAGGATACTGGACTTAAAGACGAGGAAGAAGTAAGTTCAAATGATATTTGGAGAAAGCATTATTTAAAATTACAAACAGCTACTATGGGAGTGGTTGACGATCGGTGCTACTCTCTCAGCAGCCTTAGGCTTCATCACCCAGTTTGTAGGCCTTCGCGGGCTTGCATTCCCGTGCTCCCTTGCCCAGCTGGGTGCAATAGTTTTCATGGCCCTCATCAGAGCGGCAATCAGAAGGCGTCTAGGAGAGCCCATAGAACATTTCAACGCTTCGCAATGGTACGAGATAGACTTCCTTGCCGCGCGGATCGTGTTCGATGAAGGACCTCGTTCACTATACTGGGTCACACGAGGTAATGGGAAATGCTCGGACTCGAACGGCTGCTTCAGATGGAGTGTAGTCACCCCGGATCGGAAGGAGGATAACTCTCGCCACTTCGTACAAGTTGCTAAGCGCTCGGATAACCAGAGATCTGCCGATGCCGACAGAGAGCCTAGGAAACATCCCTCTGGAAAGTCCACCGAAACTGACCAACAGGCTGGCGTCAAGTCTTTGACCTCTCCAACTAGCGAGCAGCTTCTTCGCGTAAGAAGACGACTTGGAGATCTTTCACACTGGAAAACTAGATCTTCGCCCAAAGCTCTCGCGCTTGTTCAATCCATCGAGCTTGTCATGAATGAGTTCTTCCCCGCTTCATCAGGCCATTTGGACTCGCTCAATTGGCTTGTCGAAGCCGGTGATTCAACAAAAACTGGGAATAGTGATACTATCCAGTTCAGGATCGCACGCAAGAGGGGGAACAGTCACTTTGAAGTCGACCTCGGACTTATAGATGCGGCAATGTCTCTGTGGATGGCCAGTATCGATGCCAAAAAGCTGCAAGCCACAGAAGACAAGAGCAAGAGGGGCAAGAGAGTAGCAGATTGGCGACGAGAGAGGGCAGGCGATTCGTTGATCTATGAGTACTATCGAATCATTGGCAACAACTTCCAAGATAGCGTTCTGAAGCGAGACATATCTTGGTGGATAGGCAATGCGAGTGCCAGGAGAAGCGAGCCAGATCCCGATAGAAACAGCAGGTCTGGAAAGGGTGTCAGGGGAAAAGCTGATGCAGAGATCGTCGTTGGGTTCAATGGGATCGAACGGGAGGTTGATACAGAAGGTTAGTGCGACTGACAGAATTAAACTAGACCAAGGAAACTAACGATCCCCTTTAAACCAAGCGAGTATGGGTGACATCCCCAATAATGTCCCAGTCAGTGAGCTCGGAATCCCTTCGGAGGAATCCCTCCCTATAATTCTAGCCCAGCATTTGTTCACAAGTTTCATGTGGACAGTTGCCCAGAAGCTACCGGAGAACTGCCTTCAACCAGAGAATGATGTTACGGAGACGCAAATCGAGATTAACAGGAATAGGGTTTTCGAGTCTTATGATTTTGACCAGGTTTGGCACAAGCTTAGGATCAAACACCAGCGCCTCAACAGTCTGGTCAGCAAATTGGAGGCTTTTGGAATGGGAAGCAGAAGGGATATCCTTCTATGCATCATCCCAGCCCTCAGTGTCCGGAAGCTGTTGCTAAACCAGGTAGTGTTAAGGCTCGTTCCCCGCATGACGCATAATACCGCATGGTCGGAAATAGCAACCTGCCACGAGAAGCTACTTCACATGATTAAAAGCGAGAAGATAAGTATTTATGACAAACTGGATGTTGGGATAGTGGTGGCCACGATGGACTTCCTGACCTTTGCCTGCGAGAACTATGATCTGCGTGAGACGCCGTTGGGAGAGTTGAACATCAGACTAAAGGGCATCGCCCAAAAGCTTACTACAGTCAGGTTTGCTGATATCTTCAAACGACTGGCGCCAGTTTATTTCAAGCAAGATCGTCTGAATATGTTCACTGGTATTTTCAAGCGGTTTGATTGCCCAAGCCCATTGGCGGTGTCAGCAACGACGGCTGCGATGAATAATCTCGACAACGGTTTTGCCAGGAAGAGTCTTGGATTCACAGATGATCATTTTGCAGCCCTTCAGCCTGTAAGTCCCACGTTTCGCTAAACACTACGAAACAGTTAGGATGCTTACTTTCGTGTAGTGGGTGCGCGAGCGACGTTTGCGCTCTTGGGAAATGCAGCAGACTGGTATGTCAAACCCCAAGATGCAACTCTTTGTTAATGATATACTAGTGACCTCGTCTATGATGGTCAAAGATATCTTTGGGTGGACATCACACCATTATGATGCTCTGGCCGGAACCAGCCTCTTTCACCGTTTAAATGTTCGAGAAATGGCACAGAAAGTATGCGGGCTTCGTTGTGGCTACTTGCGAAGCCCCTTTGATGTAGCTTGTCTCCGAGGAAGGGATATCAATATTGAGAGACTTTGGTCCCATCTTAGTTTTGATGAGAGGAAATCAGCTATCCAAGGGTGCGGTATTGATGGTATGACTCCTCTTCACCTAATCGCAAAACGTGGGAGCCTGTCTAGCCTCCAGTTGATAGCCCGGACGATTGACCTGCGGCCACACATAGCAAAAAAGGATTTCTGGGGCCGCGAGGCACTTCACATTGCGTCTAAGCTTGGGCATGTACTCGTTGCGGCCAAGTTGCTGGAGCTGGGAGCACACTCTAATACCCTGGACGGGAGTGGAAAGACATCTGTTGATTACTTTCTCGAGAGCGTTGGACGGGGCTTCGACAGAGTAATTTCACCGGGATGTGTGACTGAATCTGATGGCCAAGCCGGCTCTTCTGGCGGAGAAGTACCAGGGCTACCGTGCTTGGATGATGAAGGGAGCCGCAGCCTCCTAAAGTTTGCTATGACGGATCCGAATTGCCGATACGGATACGGCAGGACTTTTCTACACGTAGCTACCACAGTTGCGGATAAAAGTAGCATCCAGCAATTATTGGAACGTGGCTTCCTTCTGGATGCTAAAGATGACGATGGACGAACACCCCTTCATTACGCAATTCTAGCTGGACGAGAGGATATCCCCAGAGAACTTATAGCCGGAGTCTCTGTCTCAGGCTCACATACTCAACGACTTCTCCAATCAAATGTGTTACTAGTGGACAACTGCAACATGACCACGCTCATGCTGGCTGCAAGAAAAGGTCTTCGAGATACCGTGGAAGCTATCCTATATGGAAGGACGCCGATAGATATTAATGGGGTCGATACCGAAGGAAAAACAGCTCTCCACCATGCCCAAGGACTCGATATGGTTCGCCTCTTAGTAAAAGAGGGGGCTGATACAGTCATCACCGACTCAAATGGGAGAACAAAACTTCATTTGGCTCTCGAAGAAAGCAATGTGGATACTGCAACATTTCTATTGAACTTGCGAGAACCAACACAGATACAAGGGAACCCGTTCGACCGTTTCGGAACTTCTCTGCTTGCTACAGCATGCAAACAAGGGCTTCTGACACTAATTCCATGCATTGTTCACAGATGGAAGGGGATCCTCGACGCAGAAGGTAACTCCGGCCAAACACCCCTTGCTTGGGCGTGCAAGAACGTCTACAAAGATGTTGTTGTAGACTTGATCAGTCGTGGGGCTGACGTAAATAAGAGAGCGCCCGCGTGGAACAACTATACACCGTTGCACATTTGTGCCATGGGAAGAAATTTCGATGTCTTGAACCGTCTTGTGGAAAAGGACCTTGAACTGGACCAACAGATGGACCAGGGACGGAGCCAAGAAGTCGATGGTAGGCTAAAGCTGGAAGAACGAGACGATGACTTTCTCACGCCTCTAGATATATGCATCAGTTCGGAACCGGTCGATGAGGAATGTACTAAGGCGATTGGTAATCTGCTTCTACACAACCGAATCAGCCCTATCGAACGACTTCGGTCTTTGCAAAAGATGGTCCAGGTATGGAAGTCCAAAGAGTCTTCAATAATGGGACCTATCATTTCTGATGGTTTTCGAAAGGTCATTCAAGATGACTCGATCCAGGAATTCATTGTTTGGCTTGTCATCAAAGAAAATTGGTCCATACATGAGGCTCAGGTGTTGGCACTGCTCAGTCCATTGGTTGAACTTCTCAGAAATGAGCAGCGGGGTCTGAATGACCCAAGCACCTTGGTATCTGCCCTTTGGAACAATGAGATCCGAGATATAGTAGAAAGGAGGCAGATCGACGTGCAATCCGGAAGAGACGTAGATGGATGGTCCTGCGCGACCTACATTGAACGCTACGACAGTCATGGGACATTGGCAGACCTCGTTACTGAGCTATGACGGAACAGCACACCGGAAAGCCTGGAGATCAATTCAAAGTCTCTTGATTGGTATTCTAGCTGCAAGGATATTTGGAAAAGCGTTCAAATCATCCCGTGCATCTCTAATGATTCGACTACTCACAGTGAAGTTTCAGGTAGGTTAAACTCAATCAACTTGCGAGGCATCATTAACCATGAGGTCATATAGAGATCACTGTGGCAGAGCCTTCAGACTCATACTTTCACACTTGTGTACGGACAAAGCATTGTATTCCTGCATATGCAGAGCATTTCTATTTTGAGATTGAGGTTCTCGAAAACTCAAGTTCAAGGTAAGGCAACCCGCACACACGACGAAAAGACACTGGAGACTTTATAGGTTTATTGCAATTGGCTTCTGTGGCTTAGCTATTGGCAGATACAATATGCCAGGCCATTTTGACAAGTCCTGGGGCTACCATGGTGATGACGGAAAGTTGTTTGTGGAGAGCGGCAAAGGACTTACACTGAATGATAACTTTGGATCGTCAGGTACCTACAGTAAAGGTGACACTGTGGGTGTGTATCTTGACACCAAAACCGGACGAGGCTTCTGCACCAAGAATGGAAAGAAGCTGGATATAGGTAAGTGCCTGTTATAGATAATGATCGTGAACAGCTCTGACAAATGTGACAGGGAATGCTTTTGACGAGTCGAAGGAAAGGTTCAGGTTAGGAAAAATGTATCCCTGTGTCGGATTTAATTTGAAACCTGACGGGGTGGGACTTCGTTTTCGGGTTAACCTAACGGGTACAGGGGATTATCCCTTCAAGTATCAGATACCGAAGGAAAACATTCAACTATGATAGATATCGTTATTATGCTGGTTCTACTTGTTACATATGCAATGACAAGATAGTTCCCTGAAGGGCAAGAAGTAAGGTTGTGCCCGGGCTCGAACCGGGGACCTTCTCGGTGTTAACGAGATGTCATGACCAACTATAGCACAGTACCAAGCAGCTTTTGCTCTGGATCACGTTTCTCATCAGTCACTAAACGTGGGGTTTTGGGTAGTGATTGACTGAAGTATCGTCTAGTTTGATTGAGGTCTAGCATCCACGCCAACATCGAACAATCAATTTTAAACGAGCTGAGATCAAGAGCCAGCGTCTCTATCGTTATCTGGGTTCCTCATGCGGAGTATTTGAAGATAACTGCTAGGCCAAAGTACCCAAAAACAGAGACCCTGTTGCTTACGGTAACATTGACCTAGGGGTGAGAATTCTTCGTGACAGAGTAATGTTCAAAATCCTCTCACTTTTTTTTTCGTTTACTTCTTGCTTCATCCACGTCCCGCTGTTAGCCATCTATATACTATAGTGCGAGGAAGTCTACTGAAACTGGCGGTTGGCACAGTGGGTTATTTGGCTATCACTAGTCCTCGTGATACCTGAAAGATTTCGAAGTGTGCACTTGAGGCTCGTAAAGTATCTACAACGCCCGAAGTGCAAGTCTGCCGCCAATAAAAAAGTATCATCAATTACAGAGATATCCAGCTATGTGGGTTTGCCGTACAAGTGCAAGATTAGCTCCAAAAATAGCAACGACCAGGCGGATCATTGGGCTTCCCCGCATCTTGACCTCGACAGTTCTCCAGAATGGGCAAGAGGTCGCGTAGCGAACAGTAAGCTCATGAGTTCCAAAGAACCTTGATTGGCTTGTGTGTGCCAGGATGCAAGTCAGATCATGGCGCTTCCGCGGTCTTAACCTCAACGGCCCCCAAAAGAAGTAAAGGATCGCGTGACCAACTGTCAATTCCCGAGTCCAGAAGAGGCTCAACTGAGGAAACAGCTTCCTTGATTGGTCTATGGTTACGAGGATTCATGTAGGATGGCTTGAAAGCTGAAAACAGGGTAGAGTAATGAGGGGGCCGTGCGGTGAAGAACGCGGCACAGTCACGTTGCTCGTTGGCTGAGTATAAATATTGACCGAAAACGAAACGCGATGGGTGGAGGAAGTGCATAAGCTGGGGTCTTGAAAGGGATGATGAGCTCGTAAGCCGCCACCGACTTAATGCTGAGGGCTCAGCCTGGAATTTATTTTCTCAAGACCTTTTGGTTGACCGTAATGTTCTGTGCAACCAGTGGATCATATCATCTTCCTGGAAATAGAATGCGTTACACAATGACTCAGGATGCGCTCAAAGAGACCAACAATTGGTCTTAGATGTCAACCGCGGAGGCTTAGCAATGTAGGCTGTTATAAGTATATATTGCACTGTATATACCCTGTAATGTAATGCTGGTGTTAGCGTTCACTTTTAAGAAACCACTTTCCCCAGCGCAAAAAGTCAATGTCATAGTGTATCAAATCTTTATCCTTCCCAAATAACGCCGGCAGTTCTCCATGTCAACCTTCGACGTTCACCCAGAGCCGGAGCAGATACTGCTTACTCCGCTCTTCTCAAGATCTCAGCAATCGCAAGCTTTACTGCTACCAGCACAGGAAACCGACACAGAGACCCTGGCGCCCGCTTCAGATCAGTCTCATACTAGCCTCACTGACCAAAATGGACCTGACGGTGGGAAAGAGATACACTCGGCGTTCAATATTCGACAAGCATCAACGATTTGCGACCCGGATGAACTGTCCGCAGCTCAAAAAGAGGATGCTGCCTATATGCAATGGAGCTTGGAGATTCTCGTACTCCTGTTTGCGGGTACAGTCTTTATGAGCATATGTCTCATCTTGTGGGGTTATCATGGGGAAGTCCTACCAGGTTGGGAGGACCTTCGCATCACACTCAATACCCTCATATCTGTCCTTGCAACTATCCTGCGCGTAGCGATTGCATTCGTCGCTTTTGAAATTCTGGCCCAACTAAAGTGGGAGTGGATCTCAAATTGCTTTCGTCCACTGTATCATGTGCAGCTCTTTGACGCAGCTTCGCGTGGTGTTTTGGGATCCTTTCGTCTCCTGCCCACCATAATTCGGCATGAACCGTTCGCTGTTGCAGCAGTTGCTATCGCTGTGCTATCTCTGGGGATTGGATCTTTCACTCAGCAGTCCATTCAGACATATCCGTGCTGGAAAAACGCATCAAATGTCGACGACACTACGTTCATAAAGATCGCGAACACCGTGAACAAAAGTGATTTGACAGACTCGTGGATGGCTGGAGGCAAGCACAAGAGAAGGATGAACTTGAAAATGCAAATGACTATACAAGACGCAATTGTGAACAGAGTTCAAGATTACAACCTGGCGCCGCTTTTCGAATGCTCTTCTGGTAATTGTACCTTTCCTAATAACTCCAGGTCCGAAGAGGACGTAACAGAACCTTACTCTCATGCAAGTCTTGGAGTATGCAGCAAGTGTCTGGATGTCACAAGCCTTGTGACCGGCCCAAGATGGGCCTTAGTCGAAAACACAAATTGTACAGTATTTGAGTTACCGATTGGGGACCAGAAGCGATGGGAAGGGCACACTGTCCGAGGGGATTCGTTTATCATTCATAACGATAAAGATTGGCCATTAATGGCGACAATCACGGTGGACAACTTTACTTGGGCTTCTAGCTTAGTCAAACCAGACTTCCGCCATGTCGCCAGGCTGGCGATCGCCAATTTCACCATCCTGACAGCCTCACAGAGTGGCTGCGATCGCCCTGGAAAATGGAATGTGTCATGCCCCCATGACTGCGACAACGAAATCGCATCAAGAGATGACAGGACATGCCTCCCCCGCCACAAGGATTCCAGTCTTACCTTTGACCCAGTTGCCGCCGCATGCACTCTCTACCCCTGTCTCAAATACCACATCGCGAATGTGACCAACGCGCGATTGAATGAGAGTGTGGTGCGAGAGGTTCCTCTGGAGCTGCGTGGCCCTGGGTTATTTTGGGACATGTTCAACAGCTGGGCGACGCGAGGTAATTCCTCGCTTGCCGCCATTCAACAGCCATGCTTCGTGGATGGAATGTCGTATACTGAAGACGATATGCCAGCGTATTCGGAACTAGAGCCGGACGCCGTAAGAAACCTAGCGAAATTACTCAATACCACGGCCTTGCCTGAATGCCTCTTTGAGATGCCATATTCTATTTGGCAAAGTCTCCGGAATGAATTTCGATATGCTCTCAACTCGTATTGTTTCTCGATGCGCGATGGTGGAGTCCAGTGCCAAGTCAGCCGTACAAAAGCTGAGGCTGGCCATCCATATTGGGGTATACCGTCTTATCCTGCACACATGGCAGCACTATATCACAATAACAATGCATCCGTTGAGAGCATTAACGACACATTTAATGCTCTGGCAACACGAGTGACAACCGCGATACGATTCGATGGGAAAAGATTAGGGAGAGACGAAAAGGCAAAGGTGCAGGGAAAGCTACTAGAGACCAAGGTCTGCGTCAACTTTGTGTGGCAATGGCTCATTTTTCCCGGAGCACTGCTGGTTTCAAGCACAATTTTACTTGGGGCGATAGTGGTCAAGGATACGGTGGCAAAGAAAGCCAACATTTGGAAGAGTTCCATATTGCCACTTTTACTAAAGGATCATGTTGGAACGCAAAACACACGGTTGAATGGACTGGAAGAAGTAGCGCAGGGCTTGGAGATAAAGTTGGAACGAGGGACGATCCAGGAGGATTTCAAATAGATGCTAGACTAGGCAAGAGAAACGATTGACAGTGTTCGATTATGATAGATTTATCTTCCTCTTGGATCTCGACTTTGTGCAAACGCAACAAAATCATGACCAATGCTATCACACAACAACTATCCTGGTAAAGTCGGACGTTGATGTGCTGGTCCTCTCACCCGCCATTACGCCGTTAATAAATGCATCTCCCAGCAAACGGTACTTCTCCGTTCCGGATCCAGAGTCCCCCACCTTTCTCAAAACATAGGGAACCTTTCCCCCAGGTATGATAACCACCACATCGCCTCTCTCGGCCTCCTCTGGGCCAAAGCCTATCTGTCCATCACTAGTGACGATAAATCTTCGACGTTCACTTGTTTGCCGAACCAACTCATCGAAGTCTTGGACAACCTCTTTACATGACTTGGACAAGGCAAGTTCTGAGGATACAACCCATTCAAGCCAGGCCTCATATGCTTTTCCGTACTCTCGAGAGCCTTGCGGCCACTTGATTGAAGTAAAGCCCCCGCTGAGGGCGTTCTCAAACGCACGCTCCCGTTGGCTGTCAGATGGCTTCTCAATGGGAGATGGGATCGCATAACCAGACAGACCAGCCAGCCGCCGCCATTCGTTAATGACCGTTTTGCCACGAGGTGTTGAGCCGGGGATGATTGAAGGGTAGCCAGGTGCGGTTTCTTGAATGACGGCAATTTGCAACCCCAGAGTCATGACAGACCCTGAGTCTTGCACATTCCATTCTGGCTTCATGTCTCCTGAGGCACGACAATGCCGGATCGTATTTGTGCGCTCGGTATACGTCAGATGGTAGCGATCATCGATGGTTGCATCCCAATCTGGGACCCAACTCGGCAGGCCGCTCGTTCGGCCCTCAACGTTCGACTGGTGTAATACGTGACTAAGTACATCTAACGTCTGAGATTTCTCGATCAGCACCACTGCCAGGTTCCTATAGAGATCCGCTATAGGCACGTTGTAGTCAATAGGTATCTCATGCTTGACTTCCAGGCCTGGTGAATGCAGCCCAAAGTACCCGAATGCTCTATCCCTCGGATTCGAGCAGTGGCGTACGCGAAAGAGTGAGATAGCTGCTAGAAAGTCTTCAGTGTACAGTTTTCTAGGGATAATCATATCCATAAGATGTTTCATCCTTAGAGTCGCAGTGTAGATTGTTAAGCCACCGCTAGTCTCACTGGGAATGTCAAGGAACCCATGCGCAGTACCATCAATCGGTCGACGCGCAGCCCAACAACATGAGTTCTCATGGTCTATCCAGGCTCTGCAAGTCTTTTGTACAGTTGCCGCGTCAATAAGTCGATCGCCGCATCGAAATACGACCTTTCGCGCTAATAAGAATTCCTGCACCGTCCAGACTCTAGTCCACCATGGAGCCGCAAAGAAGGCAACCAGAGAGTCTCGAAGACGCTTATCACTCGCGTTGAGACCTTGAACTGTCAGGTGAGGAGACAAAGATGGGTCGAAATGTATCCTTGTGTTGCGAGCAGTAGACTCTATGTAGTCCAAACCAATATTGAATGGCTCTAATTCCGGGGACAAGAAGGCCAGGACATACTCTGCATCTGAGTAAATGTCCCCCATCATCGCGACTTGGGCGGCACGCTCGTCTTGATCTTGCTGGTTGATACATAGAGCATCTATCCAAAGCGACTGGTTCAATCGAGATTTGATAAGACAATCAAGAATTTTGTGAAGATTCCTTGTCGCTTGAAAGACTTGTTCGCCTACGCTCAGTGGCAGAGTGTCACTAGGGTCGCCCCAAGCATAAGAAAGCGCAACAAAGGGCGGCCGCGCTGGATCCCTCAATGAAACAGTCTTGAAATACAAGTTTGACTGGGCGCCCAGACAGAGCAGCCGAACCTCGTCACCTTGCAAACTCATTGTTCTCAAAATGAAGTCAAGCAAATACAGCACTAATTGATGTACGCGACTTGAAGCGCTAATTAAATCTTAATTCCCCTCACTAACAAATAGGGAGGGGTAACAGCAGTAGTGGAGCTTGCTGACATCTCGTGGCAAATGTCTACACGCCAGGGTTATCGTCACCCACAAAGCCATTTATAGCTCTCTTATTAAGATCGCGCTTTTTGTTGTCTAGGACGACTATTTGGAAGATGACTGTTCGTCCAGCCGGTCCGTTGATACCGATACCAGTCGAGGTGGGAGTAAGGTCGGTGTTGGTCGCAGGTTCTAAAGAGGCAGTAGATTCACCACTTATTGGTGACGACGTTGTGTTTGAATTTACGACGTAAGAGCCCGAGTGTGCTCGAGTCGCGTTGCTCTCTATACTCTTAGTCCCAGAGCTAGTCGTGGACAAAAGAGAAGCCTGTGACGACTCCGAGATATTGATGGAGGTAACGGAAGTTGAAGCGCCTTGGATATCAGTGTCTGTTACACAGTCAGTCAGTTTAAGTCGCAAGCCAGGTGTACACATAGGAAATTTGTACCTGTAGTGGTCTGTATCGGACTGTCTCTTCCAGTTGCGGTTTTCAACGACCCTCCCTTTGTTGGAGCGTCCGACTTTCGTGTCGTTGATAGTAGCGAACCGCCTAGGACAGAGACCGGAGCTAGATAAGTAGGCAGGTACGTGAGGCAACACGTGTCTACATCCATCGCGTGATAATGGCCGGCTGAAACGGTACGGACTGCTCCGAGGAGATTGGCTGCAACTGTTTGGCTCTTCATGATACTGGTGCGTTTACCAGAAGATTGTTGGGGAGAGTATGAACGTTGGGAGCCCTAGCGATCCTTGGTGGGAGACATGTTTTCTTTTAAGCACTGTGATTGTGGGCGTACCTTCATTCCCTAAGCTAAACAACGGCAAACAGCATGGTAGTTGTGCTCTATCAGTAAAGAGCGGCCTACCTCTCTCCAGCCAAGCTATTCAGGTCTCCCGGCGACTTCTTTGAAGATTTCCGTAGAGGTGTCTTCACACCCCGTCAGTTTTCTTCAACTCAGCGGAGTAGCCTCTAAATGAAGATCACTGCCAAAACTGGAATGAATATTGCTTCGTCTTAATGGCAGAACATGCACTAAATTCTTACAGCAGAAATGAAAGCGCCTATCAAAGACAGTTTACAGATAATTTCACATGCAAGACGCGTATATTAAACGCTAACCAATTGACTTTTTACTATCTGGCTTGTTAACTGTCTGACTTCATCATGCAGGATGTAAGTTTGTGGCGCTTTGGCCGCACAGCTGTAGAAGCGGGCACAAGTCAAATGTCTGCGCATTGAGACCTTCGTGTATGACATCTCTTGATCGGAAGCCATGGCTCCCAGTATGCGACGATGTAAGACATCTCTTTTCTTTTTCTATAGTAGCTGGTCACTGATAATTGGGTTGATTCGTCTCCTTGTCCTGATTGGACGCATTGCAAGTCGTGCGATAACTGACGTGGAACCTCATGCATCAAAGCGCAGTTTCGCACAGACCCAGTCTACCCTATCAAGCCTCCGTGGCATATGCGATTATCAGAAAGATCAACTAAAACTGCTTGACACCGCTTCCATTCATGCAGGTCTGTCGAATCATGGCCCTTCAGCTTACCTCCAAGTGATGATCTTTCCCTATTGCAATGCGACACAATGACAGCTGAAAGCTGAATCACGCATGCTGACCAAGGGTTTATTGAACTCTATGACCATCGTGCTTACATTGCAATCGGTCTGTGAACGAGGGGTGCCTGTGAGGTCATCGTCTGGTTCTAATAGCTGAATAGGACATATAAACCCACGTCCTCGCCCTGACATTTCAAACCCTTCACTTTATTATTCCAAATCTTATCACACTTTAAGTACATCCACATCGTTTTTACATTCAGAACTACGATCTCAAGGTAGCCTTGCCGATATCAAGTCGTCAGCATTGACTAATCATATAGTAGATGCCTTCCGTTCCAGGCCAGCTTCGTGCAATTCAACCTGAAGTACTTGAATTTTTTTTCCAAGACTTTAGTCCGTTGATAGTCGAGTTAGAGGAACCGCTATTTGGCGTAGAGGAGGCCTCTGTGACTCTTGAGTTCGAGGACCCGGATCAACTTCATTCGGGGCACCCAGTTCATGGAAAGGTGGAGGGAACAGCATTGACGCTTGAAGTTGGCAATGGCGTCAAGATCGTCGGAAATCTCGATAACCCTGAAGGGGATCGACCTATCGCGGGATTCGGTAACTGGGTGGGTTAGATTGTTGCGGATGACAAAACTGGCATTGTAAGGATGTCTTAGTAAAGGCGTCCTCCCGTCTCACGGATACAGCAACCACTATGTACGGTATACATGTTGGAGAACAAATACCGACTGTGGATACAAGCTTGCGTTGTTGAAACCCGTCACTGGCTTGTTCATAGTCACAAAACCTACCAGAATACTAGAGAATGTTTGTGTTTAAAGAAAAACTCATCTGTATCAACTATCCTAGTATTTACAGGCTCTACTTAATTTCCTAAGTTAGTACGGTACTGATCAACTCGTCATCTCCTTTGTACTATCTAGTACCCAAGCGTTATGTATAGGGTAGGGCGAAAAGAACACGCTACGTGTGGACTAAGGAGTCTTAATGTCCCGTGCAAAGTGTTAGTATCCTCGAAAACCTTGTCTGGTCGTCCTTTGTGCTAAGAACATGATTATTGAATTAGACATCCGAAGGCATCGATTTCACTTCCGTGTAGAAGGTAAGTATCTGGTACTCAAAGATGAGGGCTGACTAATCGCAAGCTCTAGCTCCGGATTGGCCAGAAGTTCCGCTCCTAACCGTGATGAACTCTCCCGACAACCGAGGCCGATCCTCGGAGTTTTTCTCCAAAACCGTCCCAATTTGTCTTCTCACTCATTCAATCCACAACATCCGCATCACAACCATGTCTCTATTCCGGACGCGTCTCATTCAGCGACCAGTTGATCTCGCTACAAGACTATACTCAACACAATCGCCGTCTCTTCCGTCGCGATGGTTCACCGATGTCCGGGCCCAATTGACGGAGCTGACGACCGAGAAATATCCGAAAGAGTGTGTACAGGAGGCCAAGAAGTTGTTTGAGTACTCGGAGAAAAATTGGTTAGAGCTTTTAGCTGGACAGCAGGGTTTTCTCACAGAGAAGAATTGGAGGGGAATAGATAATCATCCTCTGCTTTGGGGTGACATGGTAAGCTGGACCTGATGAGTTACATGCCAATTCTAACTGCGTGACTTGAATAGGATAGCATGGTAAGTGCAATCTTGAACATTGTCGTTCCAGCTTCAACTAAATATCCCAGGGTATGTACAATCCTGTTGCTATCAACCATATTTCTAACATTAATAGGACACGTGAATAATGTTATGTACAACAAATATGCCGAGACGGGCAGAGTACAGTTCACCCACAACCACGCCGAACACGCAACAGGCGAAGAAAAGCAGCAATGGCTAGATCTAGTTACGCCCAAGAATCTTGGTCTCATCCTCAAAAGCATCAAGACGGAATATAAATTCGTACAGCCACCCAACTCCCGTCACATACTCACATAAACTAACTCATCCCTCCAGCCGCTGGAATATCCAGACCGCATCACAATCGTCTACAAACTTCTCGAAGCACCGACACACAAATCAACATCCCTCAAAAAAGAAGCATGGATTCTATCAGAGAAGTATAAGCGTCTTGCTGCGAAGTGTATTGAGGATACTGCTATCTACGACTATACTGTTGCCAAGAAGTCAGTACTGAAGCCTTTCATGGTAGAGAAGTTTCAGCAGACTTTCAAGTTGCAACAAGATAGGCAGAAGGCGTATAGTGAGGATGCGAATAAGCTGCTTGAGGCTGTCGAGGAGCTCAAGGCGAAGTATCAGTCGGCTCGAGACACAGTCTCTGGGCATTTGATGCACTGATGAGATATCTTGGAGTGTCCTGTTGAAGGGATTGCAGAGTCAAACTGCTGATAGATTTTGAGCGCAGCAAACGCAACAAGATAGACAGTATTGAATAAATCTTGCTCACCATCAACCTCATTGTTACTGGCCAATGGAGTTCTCCTGCTTCTTATTCCAGTTAGCTTATACTTATAGCCGGTAGCCCGAAAGTGAGATCATCGCGTGGCTAAAACGGCTATCCCCAGAAAAGAAAAACGCAGCCAACCCTCCACACTATTCTCCCATCCAGATGAAGTAAAATTTCTGTCCGCACCGCCAGACTAACATCTTAGCTCGAACCTACTCCAACGGAAACTCCCAAATGACATATACCATCGCGTGAACTGGTTTTAGCGGCTCGTTAGAGGCGGGGTAGCCATAACGCTCAGCCATTATTTAACAACCCCATCCCCTTCCCCAGATTTGTGTCTCGTGTCTGGGCGTGCAAAATGGCTAACCATGGCGCGCCCACAAGCCCAGAGAAAATCGCCCTGGAGGCTTGGTCTCAGGGATGTATGATTGGTGCGCTGATTATCATGATTGGTATTACTCTTATTAATATGCGACGTGGTATTTTGCTGCATAAACTTATTTTAATTGAGGTACGCACTTACTAGAGTTTGGTTGAGACTTGGCTCACTCATTCCCGGACCAGTTGCTCTTGGCTATGCCGAATGGCTTCTTTACGTTCTTTAGACCACCTATCTGGGGCTGGTACCTCTCTTCGACAGTCATATTTCTCATCATCTCCTGGAATCTGCATAATATCATCTCGTGGATCAAGAACAAACCTTTCCTTACGAAACGATACAACGCCATTTACATCGGAACGATAATATTGGTCCAGCCATACTGGGTTCTGGAGATATATGCCAACTTTACTTACTTCAATCATCCTTACTCAAATCTATTTCGTACGACGAGACCTCTTGAAGCTCTTTGCCGGTTCGTTTCTCCCCTTGTGGATCTCCGATGGGACGTCGACTGACAACAACAGTGATCCATGGTGGATATTTACCGCCCTCAATTTGTTCTGGAATATCAAATACCGCTACGAGTTCAAATACCTTGAACTCATCCGCATCTCCCCTCGCTTCGGCCTCCTTCTCCTAAGCATGACCATCAGCATCATCTTCATAATCATCGATCTCCTCGCCGTAACACCAGTGCTACCAATTGGCTACATCAACCCGTTCTGGAAATTCTCTTTTATCTTCAAATGCTTCACAGATACTATTGTCCTTGACGACTTCAAAACCGCCCTCGATAAGCTCAGTCGGTACAAGATGGAGCAGAATTATCCGCTACCGTTTAGCAGACCTGGGAGTCAGACAGACATCCAGCCCAGATCGAGCTTGGCTGACTTCAATGTCATCTGTCCGGTTGAGAGCTCGGCTCTGGTGACAGTGGAGCATCTGGAAAGGGCAGATGGTGATTCAATTTCCAGTCCACCAAGAGCGGTGAGGGCATCACAGACAGGTTTAGGGGGCAGACCATATTAATACACTAAGAGTGGACCAAAGCTGACTCCCTTTCTATTCTATCTCTTCCATAGGTCGCTTGATGTACCCAAACTCGCTCTCGAGTCGTTTCATCTCACTTCGTGGGATCATGGCTCCTTTGAACCTATGCTCAAGTGTTTCTTTATCCCGGCGATCAAATCGCTTCTTTCTCTTCTCCGATGACATTTTTTGCGCTGCAAATAGCTTGTCGGAGACCTCCATAGAGTTCACCCTGGAAGAATCCCAGAAGACATATCCTAGCTCTCGCAACGGTAACATATGATATCCCCAAGTATCGATGTGTAGATACACCCACCCCTGGCTGCGCAGCCCGAAACGTGGCCAACCAAGATTATTGCAGGACGGGTCATCTTCCCATTCTGACTCTTCATCGTCTTCGTTCCTGTCTGAGGGAGGTGAGAACTTTAAAGCATCTTCCAAGGACTCGCGGAAATTAGGAGAATTGGAGCGAAGAAGCCTTGAACGTTCTTCTCGATCTGATCGTATCAGATCACGCATAAATTCCAGACCCAAAGAGGCCATATAACTGATGTTCTGGTGGATCCGATACCTGTAGTCGTGAGAGAAAATGGAAAGGCTAGTAAGGTCAAGGGCGTCAAAACGACGGAGGTTATCGTTGCCACTGGTATCTCTTGAATCGCCTTTACCATCATCTTTCGACATTGGTGCCTCACATACAAGCACACTCTTGACGGCGTCGGCCAGCTGTTCTTCCATTTCGTCGACAAAGTTGCCTATCAAAATAGAAAAGTATTGCTCAACACATACTATTTCTTCGCATTCCCAAGGCTTCAGACGGGATATGAATAGATCGAATTGTTCCTGAGCAGAGAAGTTATGGTTCGGTGACGGGTCCTCCCAAGGTAATCTGTCATCAGCAGGGAAAACCCGCGCATAAAGACCGTATCGTAGAAACGCTCTCTGTAGTCTAACGACTTCAGACCGAGTCGGTGTAAGAATAGAGTCGCTGAAACCAAGCTTTCGAACATGATTCAAATATCCTTTGATGAGAAACTTTACCCGGTTATAGAGCTTCAAAACATCGACGATGCCGGCTCTATCGGTTGGAAAGTCATACGAAAGGGATTCATCGAAGTATTTGTCCAGGAATGATGAGACTCCAGTATGGGTCGTAGGTGTGGGTGCCTGAAGAAGGGCAAGTGTATCTCGTTTGTTGATAGGTGGTATTGTGGTATGAATGAGATTTGATAGTAGTTGGTGCGACGTTTGGTTGAAGACTCGCAAGCATGCTGGTGATGCTGAGATCAGGTCATGTAGGGCATGAGGCGAATCGATGCTCTGGAGAATAATGGATAGTAGTTCAGGTGCCAAATACTCCAAAGCCATCTTGATCTGTGACTCAAGCAAACAAAGAAAGAGCTTAGAATTTGTCTGTTGGATGGGAATCTCAGTTAAGTGATTGAGTGATGTGAGGCAGAAGATGAACTTCGAAGCTTAGCGCCTGCCTGATGCCAGCCTCGATTGTATCACGTGCTAGCGACAAATGCGGGGCAATAAAGTGCCCGGCGGCTAATCTGCCCCACCAGAGTCTTTCCGCCAATGGGAAGTTAGCGATCTAACCGCCGGTTCACCGTCGCGCTTCTTAGTACAGGGTATTAAAAATAGTCCTTCTGTTGGCCCGAGTATCCAGCCTTCGTCTCAGGTGTATGCATGCTGGGTTACTTCTGGCGGCTGCTAATAATTCTTTGCACCTTAATTGGCTACTTTAGCGGTATTAGTAGTATCATTCAGGTCCTAAACAGCCGCCTTGTCGTGAAGGCCTGTTTCGCTCCAACTAACAACGTGGAAAACTGCATTGCCATGGGGGTCAAAATGCTGTAGCTTCTTTGTACATGTCTGAGCGAGTGCGTTGTATGAGTTAATTTGTCACGTTCGACTCATGTCGAGAGATGTTTGTTGGTTCAGCGACTTGGCAATAGTTGCTGGCCTCGGTCAATGCAACCATGGATGTTGATTATACTGAAAGACTTGTCATTCAGTTTGAAGATCGAGAGTGTCCCGGATATAAAAGATGCCATGTTTCTGTTGAATAGTAACTGCAATCAGCTTCATTCGCCATCTAAACCAGGACCTCTATCATTCTTTATAACATATCACTCATATCTTTCGCCATCTATATCTACTATCCAAGTCTTCCTAACCATGTCTTCTCAAAACACTTTCCAATCTCACAAGAAGTTTACCCCCAATGAATACCGCTCCTACACCCACACCAGGCAGCAGATCTACGGACAGGACGTTGGTAGTCGAGCCCATCCTAGTCCTGAAGCAGAGCGCGACTATAAGGAATACTGCCAGTGGCGTAACCAGTCTAACACGTCGGTGCGATTTTATGACCAGACGCTGGAGACAGTAGCTGGCAGTCGCACTGCCGATATACACAAGTTGCAACAGCACCAGCATCAACAAATGGTGTACCCAGCTGCTCAAGCTGCAACAGACACAAACTTGTAAGTAGACTCGAGCCGTTGCTATGCGGGAAAGATAACTAAGTCTCATAGTCACGCCAGTACCCGCAACGCTTTTCTGGACAATCATCCATTTGCGTATAGGAACATGGTCGAGAGGTCTGAGCACGAAGGGCTTGCGGACGCGTCTGTCCAAGAAGCGAAATACTACCGCGCAGCATACGACACGCATTATGAGAAGTCTGCTCCGCCTCAATCTCGCCCGATTGGGCAGCCACCATATGGTAGTTATGGCTCCACTTCTTCACCTACACCTCGTCCCGGCCCTTCTCCATCTCAAGGCTCAAGGGCGTCTGCGCCTGAGGACGCGTACAGAAGCTACAACTCCGCCGGAAGGAGATGAATACCAAAGTCTTCTGTAAGCCTGATGGTTGTGTTGCATTTGCGCTTTTTGTATCGAATTTCTTTGGAGTTTTGTCTGAATTCCATCATGTTAGTTACTATATCTGCATTGATAGCAATGTTTGAATATCTGAGTTAGCGTATTGTATTTGATCTGATTGCTATTGAGTATATGCTGGATCTATCAACGGTTATCCCAACGCGTGTTGTCCCAATATATCGTGAAACACACCCCTTTCAAATCGAGCTATTTTCACCGAATCGAGCATACAGAAGAGGATTTCAAGAGCCTCGTTTTTTTCAACAGATTGAGGGGAATAATGCGCTGTTTTCATCACATCGCGTGAGGTATCCACGTGATATAGGCTAGACCAATCGACGCACCGCATTTGCTGCCACCCCCAGTCCGCGGGATCATCAGTCCCTTGAACCTCTCTCAACGCCGTGCTCCATCCTTCACTCTCAACTTGATATAAAGGTTTGTTTGAATAAACAAGCATGTAGCTCCGCGCAAATGAGTTTTTCGACATCTCGAAGGCCAAGACGAGCCAAAAAAATGTTGTAGTCGATGACTGCGTGATAGAGATCACCAGAAAGAGGCTTTCTTGAAGCAGAGACTATCCCCTCATGTGGATCGAAGGTAAGAGTATCATAACGTAAGAACACCTTTTCGAGGCTGGTAGGCTTGTGAGAAGAGGACATGAGTACGGTGGTATCAAGACCGAGTGGCTTCAAACGAGTCGAGTATCGTTTGATCAGATAGGACAGACGTCTATAGAGTCTATAGCATCGATATTGCCAAATGCTTGTTTTAGCGCTATCGCTATACTCTGAAGATGAGAGGCTGCAACAAACACAGCCCTTAATGTAGTTATCGATGTACATATCGACATAACCGTCGGTCTGGTCATCCAATGATAAGCCAAGTCGTTGCGTCTCGGATGTTTGCCATTTTAGATGGCGATCGATGCATGCATCCATCCAACTGTCGTCAGGGTTATCTGGTGATGATCCAAGCCGTGGAAGTTTGGAAAATTGCCGTTTCAGATGCTTGTCGAGGCGCTTCAAGACGCGCGGCGGTATACCCTTCCGGATGACGGTTGGTAGAATATGCTTCGACGCGGAGTTGAAGACGCGCAGACACGCTGGTGATGCTGAGATCAATCTTTGGAGATTAAGAAGTGAGTTGGTGTGTGTCAAGATCATAGTCAGCAGCTCTGGTGGTAAGGATTCCAGAGACATTTTGTTGGATGGTGGAATGTAAGGATGAAAGAAAGAAACAGACAACAGAAGTTGGCAGAGATTTTCCATTTATAATTGAAAGACCTTGATGAATAGAGTTGAGTTTATTCAGGATTTGTCCAATGCTTGAAAGCTACCAGCTCGCTGGCCAATGGGACCAATGCAAGAGCTGGTTTCTGTCTCTAAACAAACCTTATGCGACAGAAGGAGTCATAAAAGGCCCGTGCAAGCATTAGAATTACGAGGTTGCAAAACCGAGATTACGTTGAGTGACATATTATTCTCAAACTGGCCAGCTTCGTCATATGCTCGATGATGATAAGTTCCTAGCCGATTATCTCAGGCCAATTGCTAGATAATCACCATCTGATAAGTTTCGTGAAGATATTTAGACTTTCCACGGGGCGTTATGATTCTTTTGCCAGCACATGACCTTTCTCTGCCTTGCCTTCCCTCACTCAAGGTTTAGGCAGACTAGACAGCGACAATACTTTGCGGTTGAACTGGATAATTTAGCCAGGAGGGTGAACAAGTCCAGATGTTGCCTTTGTGCTTCTGCGGACCTCGATGCTGACAGGCAGATAATTAGTCGGGCGACGTGCAGATATCCGACAGCACTTGCTCAAAGTCCCACCAATGATGGGCATTCTATAGCATGCTGCCAAGTAAACCGGGCGACCATTGCATCACCAGGTGTGATGTTGGAAGGGAGGATGGAGAAAGAATAACGATCTCGATTCCGGTGTAAACTGTAACTTCTGACAGTTGTATACATTTGCGAAGGGTGAGTCCTTGCGCATGGATTCAACTATCTACAACTGGGTTGGTCAGAATGGCGATCTTGGTAATGTCAAAAGGTAGTCTCTGAGTCAATCAGACTCATCAATGAACAATCAAAGGTCTTAGCCCACCGCACAAAGAAGTCATGTATACCAAGATAGGCAATCGCCGCTCTTCATGCCAAGTCTTTTCTCACATGACTTCGGCCACAACTGGATGGAGCTTATCACCTGAGGTCTGACCATCATCTTGGCCCTTCACTTAATTGGCCACAATAAACAAGACTATGACCTTTCACCAAGAACGCAAATATTCAACCGACATGGTTGGACGAGAATTGAGCCTCAATCTCGGGGCGGAACGAATGCTGAAAGCCAAGTCTTAACATAATCAAACATAAAAAGGATTGTATATACACGATAAAGGGCAATGTATTGTGTGAAACCAGCATATTATTACATCAATGTCACCAAGACATGGCTCCCCATGCTCCCGAGAACTCCCCTTGCCTAGGCATCCGCCTTGATCAAGACACTTACGCACCTGGCGACACCATTACAGGACATGTTTACCGCCAAAAACCCATCGTCTCCCCTCTCGTCTGGGTAAGATGCAAGCTCCAAGGGTTTGCCTCGGCAGGCAGAGTACACAAGTACGGCGATAAGGCATTGTCTCTCCTGAAGGACGACTGGCGTGAACCCGACATATATCAAGGCCCACTACACATCGAGGCCGGTGGGGAGCAAAGGTGGCCGTTCCGTCTGAGGACTCCCATGTTTGCAGATGAAGACAGGAATTCGGGCAAATACGGACCAAGTTTCATACCTGTTGGAGAGAGGCATCAACTCCCGCCCACCTATATACTTCGTACTGCCGCGACTGGTGATGGTCCCCTGCTTAATACGTATGTCGAATACCTCGTTCTTGCAAAGATGACAGTCGACTCTCATGGGAGGGAAGGGACATTTACAGCCATACAGCCGTTCAAGATGGTGTTGTATTCGCCGGATCCACCTATAGCAGACTTTACGGTGAAGCGCTGGATACATCGACAGATCGTCGCGAGCAAGAAGCTAGTCCCTTGGTCTCAAGAACCTAAGATGTCATTACTAGAGAAACTCAAAAGCTCCTTTCGTCAGAGTCCTGAGTTCAAGTTTGACTTGCTTGTTGACGTCCCGACCATCATCCAGCTAGATAACCCGATACCGATACCATTCCGTCTCGCTGTGAGACCAGATTGGGAGAAAACTAGCGAATTCATACGCGGTATCCCCCAGAGGGTCAAATTGATGGCGGTCGATATTAAAATGATCACCCGGACGAGAACCGTCGGCGCCCGAGAAGGATACCCGTGGGAGACACGTCTGGACCTGGGCGTGTCCAAAGCTATTCGGAATCTTGGAGGCGAGATTTACTTAACAGCGAACCCTATGGATATCGGAGAATTGACTAAATTTCGTATTGGTTTGAAGAATACTGGGTTTCCGGTATCTTGGACCAAGGAGCAAGTCGGATTTACGCCTTCTTTCAAGACGTTCAATATTGAGGTAACGCATGAGCTAAGATACTCTATTCATGGGAAGGTCCAAGGGGTGAAGTTCACCGCTGATGGTAAACCGGCTGTGTTGATCTTGAGGTCCAGTGGAGGATTCCCACGAAACGAGGTACGGGAGGAGGATGAATCGTGGATTGTTCCGCCGCCTGAGGAGGCACCAACAACATTCACCGAGGCGGTACTAGCAAGGTAAAGATGTAAAAATGATATTCCCAACGCTTCCTTTAGCTTTACTCTATATGTATCTAGGTGACCAAATAAACCCGTCCCTCAAAAGGCTCCAGTACCTCTCCACCCTTGCCAGAATGCGTCGACATAATAGGAACAAGCTTCCCCTCTATACCAAATTCCTCAACACCCCACGCTTTGTCCTCGGTAGTAAAGTTGAGTACAACAGCAACCTTGCTTCCATCAACAGGACTCTCCTTGACGAAAGCATAAATATCAGAATCATCCTTTCTCAAAACCTTGTAATCGCCATAAACCATCAAATCAGAAAACTCCTTCCTGAAACGCAATGCTTTCTTCCAGAATGACAACACGCTGTGTGGATCGTCAATTTGAGACGCGACGTTGATCTCTGAAGATAGAGGGTGGGCTTGCATCCAGGGTTCCTTCTCGGGCTTAGACGAAAAGCCACCGAATTTGTCGTCGCTCCAACAGACAGGAATACGAGCATGATCTCGAGCAAGGTGTTGTAGGGCATTGAACGCTGTGTCAAGTTCCTTCTCATCATTTCCAGATCGCTCCTTGACATGGTCGACGAATTGATAGCTCTCAATATCGACATAGTTCTTGAGAGGATAAGTCTCCTTGGGTGCATTGACGGAACCAATTTCTTGTCCTTGGTAGACATACTGCGTTCCACTGAGACAGGCCTGCAGCAAAGCCAACATCTTAGCACCAGCCACTCTAAACTCAGGGCGATCGTCGGTGAATCGAGATACAGAACGCGCTTGATCATGGTTCTCCATAAAAACGGTCGTCCAAGCATCTGTACCGTGAATGAGACTCTGCGTCCTTCGAAACGCATCCTTCAATTGAGGAAGAGTATAGTTCTTGGGCACAGTCTCATACTTGTGTGTCTTTCCAAAGCCAACGTCTACGACATCGAATTGGAAGACCATGTTGAGCTGTTTCTCCTTCGCGCTGACGTATTTGAGAACGCGCTCGAGATCAGGTGTATGAGG
This sequence comes from Fusarium nanum, assembly GCA_004367095.1. Taxonomy (NCBI): domain Eukaryota; kingdom Fungi; phylum Ascomycota; class Sordariomycetes; order Hypocreales; family Nectriaceae; genus Fusarium; species Fusarium nanum. The sequence continues at coordinate 84,582 of QGDY01000176.1, read as the reverse complement.
AAGTTCGCCAACGGTGATAGCACCATAACGTTCCAAGATCTCGCTCATTTCGGAAAGAAACTCGTGCATGCGTGGACCGTTGCAGTAAAGGAGACCAGCGGGTTGGTATTTGGCTTTGGGGTCTGTGATGGGTGCGTCTGGGAAAGATTGGATTTTGGAGTACATGTTGACTGTATCAACACGGAATCCATCAACGCCTCTATCGAGCCAGAACTCCATAGCTGAAGCGTAGATAGCTCTTCGAGTTTCAGGGTTTTCCCAGTTGAGGTCGGGTTGTTCCTTGGCGAAGAGGTGAAGATAGTATTCTTGTGTAGCTTCATCCCACTCCCAGACACTGCCACCGCCAAAGTTGGAGCGCCAGTTGTTAGGAGGAAGACGTTCGCCGTCGGGGGAGTACTTGGCAGGACGCCAAATATACCAATCCCGCTTAGGACTATCCTTGCTAAGTCTCGACTCCTCAAACCAGGCATGTTTATCAGAAGTATGATTAATCACAAGATCAAGCATAATCTTCATGCCCTTCTCATGAGTCTTGCGGATCAACTCTTCCATATCCTGAAGAGTGCCGTATGGGCCGTAGACATCTTCGTAGTTGGAAATGTCATAGCCCATGTCGACTTGAGGACTGTCGTACATGGGACATACCCAGATGACATCGATGCCTAGGCTGGCAATGTAGTCTAGCTTGGAGATTATGCCTTGGAGATCGCCTATGCCATCGTTGTTGGAGTCGCAAAAGGATGCAGGGTAGATTTGGTAGATTGTGGCTTGCTTCCACCATTGCTTTGAGCGTTTGTTGACTGTCATGATGAAGGCAAAAGAGACAGGAGAATGATAATGCAGATGGAGTGATGGTGAATGTGGTGTGAGAGAGAATGAATGTGAGATGGTAATTAAATATCCAGTTATACCCTGAACCTGGAGTCTTTTCTCCATAATCATGTGTTTCCCCACGATCAATGCTCCCCTCATCCTCGCGTTGGTCGGACCGACCAAGTGTAACAGACAAGAACCAGTCGATTCGAGAGTTCAACCGTTGAGGGGGGCACTGGAACAATTATGATTGGTTCAATCTCGGACCGATGACTTGAAATCATCCCATTGGTTGTTAGCCGGTCCGACGAAAGTCAAATCCCGCATGAGCTTGACTGATTTAGTCGAGAGACAGAATAGTTCATGCACTTTCTACAGCATGTGTTTCTGTCAGATTGAGCCGACCTACCATCCCTGTTCCACACTAAGACGACACTAATCCCTCAATGGCTACACAAATATCGGCTCATTTCAGCCACAAGCAGCTGAAAGCCAAGTTTTCCCACATCCAAGTCTCTCCATGGTCTCACACAGACATTCTGGAGTCCCCATGATCTGCACAACTCGGACCGACCCCAGATTCTTGTCCCCATGGGGAGAGGGTGGAGTGGAAGAGTCAATTATTGGCGGGGATTTCACTCATCAGAGAGATTGTTAGTCCCTGTTTCGTTGCACCAGAGACCCGGTCCGACATGGATTCCAATCATCGACAGATGTTCTAGCCAATTGACCAATGATGGCGTCGTTCGGACTGGCCTAGACCACGATTTGCCCATCCACGCTAATGGAATACGGCCGAGCTTTGACTTTGTTCGTCTCGAGACTACGTTTTGCTTTTTCGTCAGAGACATCTTGACTTCTTCATTCTCTCAATGGTCAAACAAGTATAAGATGGTCTGCTTCGCTCGTTGAAACAATATCCCCCAATCTCATCATCACTCTCATCTTCTCATCCAGACTTGACTCTTAACAGTCTTTATTGATCAATATCTGGACTCAGTTCTTCATTTGAACACCTCGCCACAATGTCCTCCAACAAGGTCGACAATGGAGTCGTTGACTCAAACACCGCCCACGAGGCAGCAGCCGCGACACAGGCAGAGCACGACATGGGCCTCATGAAATCCCTGAAGCTCTACAAGAAAGCCTGTCTCTGGTCGGTCTTCTTGTCTCTCTGCATCATTATGGAAGGTTTCGACGTTGTTCTCCTGAACAACCTCTTCGCCTATCCTCCCTTCCAACGCAAGTTCGGTGTCGAGCAGCCTGATGGCACTTATCAGCTCACAGCTGCTTGGCAATCTGGTCTCTCAAACGGTACCCTCTGTGGTCAGATCATTGGTCTGTTCCTTAATGGTATTATCGCTGATCGATTCGGCTACCGAAAGACACTTATTGGTGCCCTGATCGGTTGTATCGGATTCATCTTTATCATCTTCTTCTCTGAGACGCTTGTTCAGCTTCTTATTGGAGAGATCTTCATCGGTATCCCGTGGGGTGTCTTCCAGACTCTCACGACTACTTATGCCTCTGAAGTCTGCCCTACCCATCTTCGCGCTTACCTCACCACCTACGTCAACCTCTGCTGGGTTCTCGGCCAATTCATCGCCTCAGGTGTTCTCCGCGCCATGGTCACCCGTGATGACCAGTGGGGTTACAAGATCCCCTTCGCCCTTCAATGGATGTGGCCCGTCCCTCTCATCATCGGAATCTACCTCGCCCCCGAATCCCCCTGGTGGCTCGTCCGCAAGGGCCGCATCGAAGAAGCCAAGATGTCCCTCCAACGCCTTACCGCCCGCAATAGCGAAGTCGAATTCAAGCCCGACGAGACGATTTCGATGATGGTACACACGAACGAGATGGAGAAGGAAGCACAGGCCGGTACTTCGTATACTGATCTCTTCAAGGGAGTTAGTCTGCGAAGAACCGAGATTGTGTGCTTTACCTGGATGGTTCAGACTCTTTGTGGTGCTACCTTTATGGGATACTCTACCTACTTCTACCAGATGGCTGGTATGGCTGTTGAGAACAGTTTCTCCATGTCTCTTGGTCAATATGCCATTGGTGCTGTTGGTACTGTCTTCTCTTGGTTCCTCATGGGTTGGTTCGGTCGTCGCACTCTTTACCTCGCTGGTCAGATCGTCATGTGCGTCCTCCTTCTTACAATCGGCTGCGTCGCATTCGCCGGCAAGGAGAACGTCGCCGCTCAATGGGTCATCGGGTCCCTCCTTCTCATCTACACTTTCACCTACGATTCCACCGTCGGACCCGTCTGCTACTCCCTCGTCGCCGAATTGTCCTCCACCCGTCTCCGAACCAAGACCGTCGTCCTCGCCCGAAACTCATACAACATCGTTGGAATCATGACCAACATTATTACGCCTCGCATGTTGAACCCTTCTGCTTGGAACTGGGGAGCTAAGGCTGGTTTCTTCTGGGCTGGAACCTGTGCTCTTTGCGCTGTCTGGACTTACTTCCGTCTTCCTGAGCCCAAGGGACGTACTTATGGTGAACTTGATGTTCTCTTTGAGCGTGGTGTTAGTGCACGCAAGTTCAAGACTACTGAGGTTGAGCGGGTCGATGCTGAGTTTGATGGTGTTGCTAAGGAGAAGGCCTCTGCTGTTTATGTTGAGCAGATCAACAGCAATCAGTCTTAGATGGTCAAAATGATGGAGAATATGAGTGAAATAGGTCTCGGTGGTGTTTAGTCTTTTTAGCAGGTCTTTAAGCAAAACAATAAAGCAATCTTTATATTAAACCGGTTCCCCTTTGACTGTGGATGTACTTGACGCGCAATTCCTCAGTCAATCGGCAATACGCACCTAATACAATACATTGCGATTTCGTGACATGTGACTAAACTGGCTCTCCAACGCCAGTGTCCTCGCTCCATGCCTGTCACTGCATCAGTCTGACCCTCTACTAAAGACAACGATCATGTGTGCAAGCAACCGCGACGCTAGCCAGATAATTAAAGTGAGACTCGAGCTATCAGGCCAGACAGCTACCTAGAGTATTTATAACAATAGCTTTAAGCGCATTTGTAGTATCTGTCCCAAATCATAGAAGTCGTGGAACCAGCCTCTAAAGTTTCCACACCTCCAAGTTACGGTACCGAGCGACAAGTGGATTCATCTGCCTAAAACCAATTCGTCCACCACGAACAACAGGTCCAGTCGATCGATCCACATCTTCCCACGAGAATATTTCCAACCCATTAATCGAAAATTTGACATCTCGCTTGTCGTGAACAACCTCGATCTTGTAATAAGCGCCTTGCGTATCCTCCACATCCGGCAGCGGATCAGCTCCCTGCGCCACAAGATGGAATCCGGGCGATTTTCGCAAGTTGGCAAGATGAAACGCTCTCTCCTCCGGCCATCGGCGCCGGAAATACGAAGCATGCAGCGTTCGGATGTCGCTGGAGTGATATTGCGGGTAAGACCCGTTTCGGGGTTTGAGATCCTTGCCGAAGATGCTTCCGCCGTCTTTGGCGGCTGCTGCGCCGAAGAATATGATAGCTAGACCTGGTTCTTCGATGGGTGAGAACTCCCAGGTGATCCGGATGCGTTCGGGGAAGACCTCGGGGACCCAGTAAACAAAGTCGCCTGGGGCAGCTAGTTCGAGAGTTTTGTTGAAGACGGTGGCTTTGACGGAACCTTCGGCGACCCAATCTGCAATTGCATCGATGTTGTCAAAGGTATTTCTGTAGAGAAGCTTTTCGGCCATGGCGGAAGCGGCCAGGAGAGGGTAGAGGAGTAGACTTCGCATATTGTTTCTGTGAAGGGCAAATATTCCGTTGACTCTTGAGCACGAGTATTCGGTCAGTGGCTATTATTATATAATTATATTTATTTGTTTCGTCATATCATTCCCCGATTTGCTCATACTTCAATCTCGCATTTCGGTGGCAGATATGCCGAGGTTAGCAGATGCGATCCTATCATCTTCAAGGATTTTAGAGCGGATATGCTACTGCATTCAGTTTAGGTACCACCTTGCAATCCGATTCGATTATTCGCGAGCAAAAGACGTGATCCAATTCTCGTACATGATCAAAGGGAATGGTCACGTGTTTAAGAAATTGCGACACCAGTCAGGCAAATAGAACGAGACTCGAGCCATCAGGCTGCACAATTACCAGTAATACTTACGCCCACAAATCTAGATGCGTTCGAAATAAACTTTCCTCAATGCACTTACCCAGTTGGTGAGAATCATAATTCCGCTGCCTATACAGAACTTTAATCTGGCTTAAGATAAGGTTCAAGCTGCCTATAAAATGCCCTTCTTCCTTGATTCCATCCGGTTTTCTTTGCTTTTCCTTCTCCCAAGTCAACAACCACAATTGCATTCCCACGATCGCCCGAACAATAACCACAGGTCACACAGAACAACCACTTCACAGCGCCCATTGAAAGGGCCCTCTACTTCTTCGACCTATTTCTCAACGAGGATATTTCCATCGACATGAATCCCGTACTAGAGATGTCGACTCTTCAGATCAACCACGAAACAAACAGCGAGATAGGTCTTGACTATACGCTCAACCAGACTTTGTTGGATTGCGAGGCCGTGATCTACAAGGCTTTGGGTCCTCATGAACATATTCTCACGTTGATCGCCCTAGTGCGCTGCCCTGACAGGAATCCCGATGATCCTTGGTTCTTGAAGCTTGAAAAGGCGCCCCATGGAAGCCTTCGCAACCGCATCCTTAAGGGCGATGCCCCACCGATGGCCACACGCATGCGAAGAGCTCTCGATCTTGCAGAAACTTTGCAGCATATCCACAATCAAGACGTCATTTGGGGTGCCCTCTCCCCCCGGAACATCCTTCTCTTCGACAACTTTCATATCAAGCTCAGCTCCTTCATGAATTCCCTTCAAGATAAACTCTTGTTCAGAGATTCCAGTATCCCTCACTGTCGTTTTCTTTCTCGTGAACCCGGCTATCAAGTTCCCGGACCGGGCTATGGCTGCCACATTAATGACTTTAAGCAGGAAATGTTCATGCTCGGGTCGTGTATCTGCGAGATCACGGGGTGGGCTATCTTATATAGCGAGATCGACAAGAAAGCGTATGAGAAGAAGCGTGACAACGGGGAGTATCCACCCGTTAGTGAGGATAATCCTGCGAAGGATGTAATTCAGAAGCTGTGGAACCTTGAGTATAACTCGGCTCAAGAGGTCTCTGATGATATTCGCGAGCTTGTGGATCAAATGAATGCCGAAGACCGGGAGATAGACCAAGAATGGGAGAAACTCTGAGGTCTGGGGTTATTTCGAGGATTCGAAGAGCCTCAGTGTCAGTCTAAATTTGGTCAACTATCTCGGTTCAAGTAATGTTTAATCAACTATACCATAGAGAATATGGCAATATTCTACCTACGTGTAAAATGCCTACCAATAATTCCCAGCCTCAAAGGTTATCAGGTCTAACCCCAACCAGCCAAAAGTGGCAAGTTTATAAGGTGGGGTCATCTACCCACAACGCGCTTGTCTCCGCATCTTCAACTTCAGCTCAACCTCATCTCATTCAAAATGTCCACCAGAACATCAAGAGCATGCGATCCATGTCGTCTCCGCAAAGTAAAATGCAACGGCTCAACGCCCTGTTCGCAATGCGGTCATCTCAACCTCGCATGCGTCTACTCAGCCCCGCCCACAAAGCGAAAGCCTACCATCAGAGGAAGACTGGTTGCGCAGATACGCGAGGGAGGATGTAGATCCGATTCTGCTTCGCCGCAAACTTCGCCATCGTATATACCTACAAGTAATGGGACAATCTACAGCGCGGATTTTTTTATGAAACTGGTTTCCGAGTATGAACGCGCCGTGTTCCCTGTCAACCCGATCATTCTTCCATCTGAAGTCGTCGCAGCAATTGAGGGTATGGAGAATAGCTATGAGGACGCAGCATTCATCTACGCGTTTGCAGGGTCGACGATCAATTTATCCCAAACAACGTGGAATCCTGATGATGATATTCTTGCAAGGATGATGGATCTGCTCTCGCTAGGCATCAAAGCGCACAGACAAGCTGAACAGGGCAAAGGATTTCTGAACAAGTTGCCCGTCAGCGTTAAACGCGTCATGACGTGTATCTTTCTTGAGAACTGTCTCATGGCGTTTGAGAGGACGGATAGAGGTTTCATTTTCCTGAGAGAAGCTGGAACCATGATGCAGATGATGGATCTTGATCGGTTTACGGATGCATCGTTGAGCAACCATGAAATTGCTACGAGACAGCGGCTTTACTGGGAGGTTTCCATCCATGAGCGGTTTTCGGCCATCGTCACGGGGTATCCACCTTTATTGCCGCCGCTGAAGACTGGGTTGCCTGTGCCAGACTATGAGCTTACGCCTGGTATCAACGAAGGTTTCAATCGGCTGATTCATCTATTCAATGTTTTAGATGAGGAGTTTCTCACTCAGTGGAGAGCCCAACGGGATCCTTCAAGTACAGGGCCAGAGATAACAGCTGCATGGATAGAGCACAAACAAGCTCAACTCGACCAAGATGAAATCGACGCAGCAGAAACAGACAACACATTAATCTCAAACGGCTGCGAAGGTCTCACAGAACTGCAACACGCAGATCTCTTCATAACACGACTTTGGATGCGAATCCTTGTCTGGCAGCTCGCCCTCTCCCAAGGTCTTCTTCAGTCAGCACCGCCACAAAACTCTCACGAAGGTTTCTCAATGCACTTCCCCGCCCAACGTCTCTCAACACAACTCCGCAACTTGGTCGATCGATTAAAAAGCTTCGACAGTGTCGCGTTACACGGGCCGGGTATTATAGCTAAGTTGTTTGAGATTACTACTACGGTGGCAGATGTGCTGGCTTTACCTGGTGCGGATGGTGCAGAGGATAGGGTGGAGGATTTTCTGTTTCTGAATACGTTTTTGTTGAGTTTTGATAGGGTCCATGAGAACCAGAGGGAGTATCTCAAAGGAAAGTTGAGTGCGTTACAGGATGCGCAGGGATTTGGGAGTTTGGCTACGTATAATGCTGATGGGTGGCTGTCTCCCGATGCATTGTAGAGTATTGCATTAGCAATAGATTACGCCACAAGCCGGGGCTCATCGAAGACCTGAGGACAGAGGTTTTGCCAAATGACACTTCAGCTACTAGGGGTTTGCTTGTGACACATCTGGTGATAAAGATGTCCGCAACGCGTACTTAATAAAACAACACGTTTGATCACACGAACGTCAAGACACTTGTTGAACTTTCTACTCGCCTATTTGCGATACATCATGATCCAACAACCCAAACCAGTTTCGGCTTCCAGACATCCAATCCGTCATCTGAGAAACCTGCGGATCTTCTGCAAGTAGAGGCAAATTCTCTAATCCCGCGTTGGCGTCCGCCGATTGATCCACTACAGGCAAAAAGCCAAGTTGACTCAAATAAGCATCGAACTCGCCTCCAATATCCTCCATTACATCTTCTTGCTGGTTGGACTTGGCCTCAACGTACAAAGCCGCAACGTCACTAATCACGCGACACAACTTTGCCAGCTTCGCTGTTACCTCTGAAGCATTGTCGCATCCTTGAATTGACGTGGTAAACTCCTGTAAAAGTTCCAGGTCTTCTCTCGACAGTGTCTCGATGATGTAGCAGAAGAGGATGAAGAAGGGTGCGAAGGGTGTTAGTACCAGATTACTACAGATTTGTTAGCTGCTTCTGATGCGGACCGCATCCAGATACACTCACCGATGGATGTAGCTAGTCCTGGCGAAAGCATCGTTCTGTAATGACTCGATGCACTCCAAATGCGCATATGTTGCCCTTCGCGCTGTCTCAATGCACTCTTCGCAGAGCCTGCTTTTCGAGCCTTCTGATGCAGGAATGGCTTGGTATATCAGTGTCAAAGTCGATAACAGTTGGACCTGGTCGCCCTTGACATATATATCGACCAAGGGCGATGTCTTTATTTTTTCGAGTGTGGCAATAGCCAGTTCTCGGCTCTCTTTAGCCTCTGTTTCGATCTGATGGCATTCCTGCGCCAGCAGCCGTGCTCGCTCAGCTATTTCAGTCGTTGGGAGGGCCAAGGCTGCTGGGCAGAGTCTACTCATATCAGCAAGCATGTTCCATACGGGATAAAAATCTTGGATACGACGTACAGTTGTTCGTATACACGACTTTGGAATGATGCACCGCGAAGCCATGTAGCAGTCAACGCGCGACTTTCTACACTTAGAGTTCCGTGGAAATTAAAAGATCGGGGTATGTCAATCTCCAAGTCTTGGATCACAGAAGCACGTCCGAGACGAATTGACATTGCTTTGTCTGCCATGTATGTATGCCAGAACAAGATCGCCCTTGTGTCGGCATCTTCGGGGTTATGTGTCACATAGCAGTTCCTCCGATGGAAGCCAGCCATCTGACACATCAGTGCAGCAGCAGTGTTTAGCTGCCAAGCGACTGAAGGCCTACAGACATCAGTAGCATAAAAGGACTGGAAATGATCAGTGACAAGATTTTATAAAGTTCAGGTCGACCTACACCCAGTAATAAGGCTTGGATGTTCTCTACCGTAGTAGGCATAAAAAGGTTCATGTTTGCAAGCGCAGTTTCCAAGTTGATTCGAGTCGTATGTAGATACGACTCGTGTCCATCAGGAAGACGTTCAAGGAACAAGTAATATAGTCCAAAATTAACAATAATAAACACTGCGTCAGAAAAGTCTTCTGTAGGGAAATACACCTGGCGACAGAGGTTCGAAAAGTCCTTGATAGCGAAGAAGTAACATATAAATGTAAAAAGGCCTGGGGTAGACGCTGCAGACAAGTTAGCATTGACTTTACCTATAAGCTATCCATATGTACATTTCATGTTCCTGAGCAAGGAGACGACGGCATCTACAGGGGGCATCTCAAGTTGACGTAGACCTCCTCGTGGCAACGATTGCTGAAGTGGAAAACGAGGTCCATAGGTGATAGGTGATTGACGTTGAACTTCCATTATTTGTCGGAGATTCGCCAATGCTTCCGACATTTTGGGGTCGATGTCTCGTAATGAGTTTCTTTGCATAACATCTTCGATGAGTTCATTGGCAAAAGAGGTTTGCTGGGTGATAACAGAGTTGCTGCCAAACACCGACCCCGCGTCTGGCGTTCCAAAATCGGGAGTGGAAGTCGTGCCTGTGTCGACAGTCGATGAAATGATAGGACGATGCTGCGTGGTAGGGACTGGAATAGGCCTGTGGGGTGAATCGCGCAGAAGGGCTTCGATATTCTCCAGCCGTGATTCGATTCGGTCGATCTTTTGCTCACTAAGGATGAGTGGACCAAATGTTAGCGAAGGATGTTCCGGTATGAGGTGAACAGAAGCCGTTCGCCTATTATAAGACCTAGACGGTAGAACGAGGGATAATATACTATTGAGATGAAATGAGAATTCGTTGCCGAGGCTCTTTGCGTCTGGGACGAGTCCCAGTCGGTGAACTGACGCGATTTGGTATACAGACTCGGTCAGCCGTACGACAGTTGGAGCAAGGAACGTTTCTGTCGCAACGAATCTGAATTGCAAATGCATCGCGTTAGTCCTCATGTGATTGTAGATAGGGAGTCATGGATGCGTACCTTGCGATGGCGGCATTCATCGCACTGATTTGCATACGAGTTATCAGTTAGTCTCATGTATATTGGAATCGCTGCAGCGCCTGAGAGAGGCCGGCTTTGTGGCCCAGTTGATTCATGTCCAGCAATACCGGTGTCTCCGATCGCAGTCAACTATACCTACCGCTCGTCGTGCAGAATCGTCGGACCCCGCCTGTCCAGAACTAGCCCTGAGTTCTTCCATGTAGAGCGAGCTTCTTCCCTAAATTTAGTAATAGAGGTTTTAATTTTGCCGATGTTGGTAGTTATAGACTAACACTGTACATGTCTTTTTCCAACAATAGTTGGTATTGTTGAAAATCGGAAGTCCTGGAAAAGTATGGGGCAGTAATTGTGGAGTTTGAGTACTCCGCGGACACCGAGTCTAATGCAGGCCGTGGTGGAGCATATCACTTTCATACAGATAAGGTAGCTTAATCATAAGTATCCGGCAAAGTAGTTATAGAAAATAATGCATTACCCTGCTGGTACTCTCTGAGAATACGATCCAAAAGTAAAGACAAATCCTTAACTCAAATCAAAGATACATTGATAACCTCAAGAAACGAGTGAGGGGCACCTAGAGTGCCACGATACTTCTTAGTTCCAATCGCCCTTGACTTTGAAAGCCAACTTCTATCTCTAGTAGATCTTGAAACCGGGCGGGACGCAATAAGGGCTCTTGCTCATCTTGAAAAACTTGCAGACGGTTCCGGGAGGGCAGTCACCAGCGTCCTATGTCGACGCATTTGTTAGTCATTCATTTTGCACTGGAAGTACGGATAATTCTTGGGTTTACTCACCACCCAGACACCGCTGGTGCTGCAAACTTCCCAGCCAGTGGTGCCAGAGCACTGGTAGGTTCCTGGATCGCATTCACCTTCATCATCCATAGGCGCGGCCTTGGCAGCAGTGAGGCAAGTCACCAGAGCGAAGAGGATGTTGGTGAACTTCATCTTAACAATTGACTGGTCTGTTGAGAATGAAATAGAAGTTTGATATGAGATTCTGTTGCGTGAATGATGCTGATGAAGAATTCCCTTGTTATACTTGGAGCTGGCGGTCCTTATATACCTGACCTTAGTATACTAATTATAGTTCTAGTGATTGAGATGCCACCCTCATCAGAAAAGCTGGCTATGTCTAGATGTGGCTGAACGAATCCAGCCCCAAATCATCCGCCGTCTACGTTCGGAGGTCAACCACACATAGAATATCGTCCGCCAACGGACGGAAGCGGGGCTTATGAAATGGCACAATGGATTCCTTTCCACGACGGAGAATTAATTGCTTGTTATATGCAGATGGAGATTTGACTTATTTCCTAGCTGTCAGCTGAGGAAAGTGGACGCGTTCTGGCTTTGCTAAGCCAGCTCCTTTATTTAGAACGGTTGGAACTCAAAAATGCCTTGTCTACTCAGCCTCATAAACTCTGTTTTCAAATGACAGATGTGTTGTGAGCGCGGCACAGTTAATGGGGACTATATTCCGGTGTTTGTTTTGGTTCTATGCTTAGAATACTTGATATATGTGCACAGCATCTTGATAAACCTCCCGCTGAATACAGCTAGTCTTGGAAACGGCTTTCATAACGGCTGCCTCAATTTCTAGAGTGGCTATGGCCTCGACCATGAGTGTTCTGGTCGAAGACATTAATTGAAGTGACTCGATTATAGTATATCCTCCATTTAATCTTCCATCGCATATTTGAATTCCACCTTAACTCTATCACTCTAATTGCATGGCACAGTCGTCAGGAGGAGGTCTTAGCTTCCGTTTTTGGCTCTCCAATACTGGCAAATCCCTTTCTGTGTTGGCTTCTACAGCCTGCTCCCTCTTCCTGAGGTGAAGCTCTTGTTTTTGGCGCATCCGTTCTCTGACTTTCGTTCCTGACTCCGTGAGATGAGGTTGCATTGGTGGTCGCGCCCTTTCATTAAGATGGTGCACTTTCCCGTCACACCAGAAGGTAGAATGTTTCACTTCAACTATTTAAAGGTCATTTAAGCCACGAAGAAAGGACAATGGAAGGTGGGTGAGAGAAAGGACTTACGAGACTTCTGCTGACATGAGTGTAAGCCGGAGGTAGTTCGCCACTCTTCAATCCAGGCAATAACGGCAATGTCATCATGGACATCCCGACGTTTTGTATTGGAAAATATGTTGCTTTGATCAATTGGATCAGTAAAGGCATGCATCTCAAGAAGGAGTTCGCGACCGATTAGAACATCCGAAGTAAGTCCGTCAAGGATGTAAAACGTCTTCATGTGAGCTTTCGGCAGTAGTCCCGTGCTTGATGGTTGATCGAAAGGGTTGAACCTTGCATGGATGCAACCACTGATAGAAGTTATCGAACCGTCCGCAAGTTGGACAGACTGGTGCTGTTGGTCGGTGGGCTCCATTTGGAGGCCAGAACGGGCAGCAAACTCCGGCGATGCAAGATTTATTGTTGCTCCCGTATCGATGTTTGCTTCTGTTGGAATACCGGCGATGAAACAATGCAGTCTTTGACGAGGCGCAGTGAGGTGCAGAATTTGTGGAAGGGACGATGACACCCCATGAGGGTAAGGGGGGCGTACCAGTCGATCAAGGTGAGTTGTCAAGATATCCATCTTTTTGAGAAATACTCTTCCGACCATTATTGGGATAGCAAGAGGCTCTAGGACGTGGAATTCAAGATTCAGGTCTGCCGTCTTCTCTGAGGGAATGGAACTCCGAGCCCATACTATTGCTTTGCGCCAGATGACATGTCCATTTGCCAGTTTAAACCTTTTTGTAAAGCCCGAGATCAGGAAATTGAGTTTAAGCTGCTCTGCCAAGCTTGCCGATATAAAGTTGTAATCGGATCCTAAGTTGAGAGTGGCCATGATCCGTTGGCCTGACAGTATCAGAGGTATCTGAACGTCTATTCGTTGAGGTTCCTTCTCAATTGTTACTCCATAAGCCATGTTATCGGTTTCAACTGTTTGAATTCGTGTCCTAGATGCACCAGTGACCCCTTTCCTAAAGTCAACTATAGTGATACCGGATTAGTGGTAAGTTTGCAGATAAGAGAAAACCCACAGATGGGGAAACGCGCAAAGAGTTAACAGACAGTAGGGAGTTGGCTGTAAGTACTTACAACCATTGACATTAGATCAAACAAGAGTTGGATGCACGAAGCTATCCCAATCAACCACCCTGGCTGCACTCTGTAGGGGAGATCTCCCAATTGAGTGGGGTCGCTCCAAAGTCCCGACCATCTCCTTCGCGTAACCACATCATATGGGCTCTTGTTTTGTTGCATCTCGTCATTTATAGTTGGTATTCTGGTTCTTAGCAAGATTTCCCAACATTCCACGAGTTGATATAGTTCACCGCCCATCAAAGCTTTAATAGTCTGTTTTAGTTCGTTCTTTCTAATGAGTACATCGTAGGGTTGCTGGATTTTCCGGAATTCTCTTTCTGTGTCGGCATTCTTGGTCGGGTCCTTGTACAGCTTACGGATGTGACCGCGGAGGCGATGACGATACATAGAATGAATAATATAAAGCTGGGCTTCCCGTGTCACTCCAAGGTTCTCGTATGGATCAGACCAGAGTGTAGAGGCCATGTCGAAAGATAGCTTACAAACGACCAATGTTTAAAAGGGCAAACTTCTGTTATAAGACAACACTATATTAAATCAGGACCATGTGAAGCGGGGTAGTACCGACTGACGATGGAGTTTAGGCTATGTCCAGTCACATGTAGACGGGTTACCAGCGACCAATCACCACTATTAACATTTCCTGTTATAAAAGGCACGAATGCATGCCTTCTCCCGAATTGAGGTTATGGGACGCTGCTAAACCTCTTTTAACTCACTGTATCGCACCCTTTGAACCTGGTTTTCTCTTGTGAATGTGTACTAGAGTTAATGGTCAAATAGTTTGTATTCGTCACGTGATCGACCTGTCATGCTATTTAACACCATCACGAACACGTCAGTCTTTGAACAACAAAACGTCCTTTTTCGTGCCGAGGCCGATTCATCACAAACATTTTTCATGACTCACTCTCCGTTCCAGACGAGCCGGAACAAGACCAGTACGACGTTGTGTTGGTCCGGTGTTGAGCAGTAACCGAGATTATTGCATCCTTAATATGGGGTGATTCTGCAACATCCTTGTTGCGCTGTTGGTTCTATCATTGAGACCTTTTTTTTCAACGTCTTGGCGAAGCGCTGATAGGAGAATGAAAATGGTGAGTCATTGGGGTAGAACATTACCTAAGCAGTGAATTAAAATATCTCATTTATTAGATCTTCCATGTCTTTTCCTAACGCCATTGTATTCACCCTGCCAGTTCCTACTACATTATTACTTGACAAACATCCAATGACACTTACGAATCACCATCCCCTACACGAAGGTCAGCGAAGAGCTATTCGTGGCGAGGCTGTTCCACGTCTTCTGGATGATCCCGTTTCTTTAAGCGCACTCATCCGAGGGATTCGTCTACACCATGACTTCGCGACAAGTGAAACTGTCGTTCGTCACAGTCTTTCGCTACCTGCTGTCGCTAGAGCTTGCAATGCCCGTCTAATTATGAGTAACCAAGTCCCAGACCAGATGGAGGAGGACGAACAGCCGTATTGCATATGGCATCCCGATATAGCCACCGAGGAGACCTATCGTGCTCTGGCACTTAAGTTTCCCACTATGCACTACCAGGTCGGTCGTGCCTGTGCTGCTGCAGGTTATTACGACCTATACAAAGAGTTGGATCTTCTTCCGGAAGTATCAATTGCTGAAGAAGCCCGAGAAAGTCAGACAGAGGGTGGTAAGCTAATTTATGAATTCTGTTGATTTGAACTGTACGACTTGATACATAACTGACCTTCAAATAACTCAAATAGGCAAGGTGATTTATGATGAGATCATGAGTTGCAAGTCGCGTTACGGCATTATGAATGACTGCAAACGCGAAGTTGAGACGTGCGAGGAGGATTACATATATCCTGCGTATTTGAACGGCGATACTGAAGTACGATGGCGCCTGAAGGCTCGACAGAGACTGTCAAGGGATGAACTGCAGGATCTCCTTCCATGCATTGAAGAAGACATGCATCTTGACATCAAGAAGCAAGACTTGGATGAAGAACATGGCACGCTTAGCGATGAAGAGGCGAAATTGCTCTGGAAACCTCTTCCTCAAGATCTTCCCACCGTCAAGAAGACGTTGTTGCTACAAATGGCCGCTTACGACGGCAACATTGAACGTTTTGCACGACTAGCTGGTGGTGGAAGGACGCTTTCCCAACTCGATCTCGAATGTGTGGAACGTGGAATCCTCCATCACTCCATGTTCGCACGATGGTGGGCAGACCAGGTCAAGGAAGATACTGTGTATGCAGAGGCTGTCCCGCATATAACCTGGATCCAGGAGCCCATCTTAGCTCGCCGTATCATGGTCAACGACTATGCTTATTTTGAGAAAGGCTGGCCGGCTGGAGATCCAAAGCCGTATATTATTTGGTGGCCTCTACGACCAGATGCTCAATTCCTTCTCTTTTTATTAGAAAAATGTCCGGAGATCACGATGCAAATAGCGGCTGCCGCTATTGTATGCGATTACGATCATGTCTACTATGCTGCTGATCCAGAACCCAGCACGGACTTGTGGGAAGTTGCTTCTTACTCCACAAACCCTTTCTACCGCGAGGACCAGGAGAAGCGCGCAAAGGAAAAGAATGTCGACCTTGGTTGGAACGGTTGGGTTGATCTGATGCCACTATATCGTCAATGCGATTTGCTAAGGACCAAAGAATTCACCGTTCTTGAACCGTATGAAGGAAGGATCCGGGACACAGTTGGGCAGTACGTGGTTCCCACTATTTATGAAAAGATTGTCAATACCGGCGATGTGCAACTCAAGGTCTGGGAAGGCGTTGGCAGGGTATCATCAGTAAACTGAGCTTGTAGTAGGTCTGACATCTTCCAGGCGAAGTAGCCATGCTATCTGTTCACTCTACAGCTGAACTACAGGGCAGTTTCCTCCTGTTTCGCAAGGTTGTTTTTCCCAAATGTAAATCGACAATTGTACGAAAGAAATATCCTATCCACTAAAATTGTCAGGTGAATTGACTTCTTCTCGTTAAATAGTCTGTTTATATCTCATCCATCCCGTTGTGCGCATCGAGGTGGCTTACCCCTTCTATTTGTCAAGGTCTAATCAAGTCAGGCGTTATCTTCGTTGCCATGATCCAAATTACAACTCCAGTTTTACGCTGATCAATCAAGGTTCGTTTTGCCAAATTTTGTCATAAAAATATCACATAAGCGTTCAAGGTGGTAAAGCACCGCCTGCTAAATTCTTCACTCCTAAAGACAGCTACTGGAACTTAATTTCAAGGAGAGAGCCACATACTTTTCTAACACAATTACTTTTACGTTGCTCGTCACAGCAGATATGACAGCGAAGGTGATAGCTGAGTAATTGAACCTACCCTACACGGATATCGCGCCTTGCTAAGCTCCTCACTTAGCGCGTCACACTAACCTACCATGACGCGTCGCCTTACAAGTTTAAGGTGTGGCGTCCAAGCTTAACGAAGTACCGATTTAGGAAGTTATCACGGTACGTTATATATCTCACGTACGAGCTTACGCCTTCATCATGCTTAGAATGGTCTGAACTGTCAAAGCATTGACATATCACCCACGCCTTATCACGACAACCACGAGTTACCCCAACATCCGCCAAGACTGGGCAGCAATACAAAGCATACCAACAACATTCATGGTCCGACTTTAACCGTTTGACCACTCTATTATCGTGCGAATATCCCCTCGTTTCCCCAATGATCCTCAGATCAGCCTACCCGACAGAACACAAACACGGCAAACATACCCAGAATAAAACGGACCAAGCCGCTCCGTACAAGGATGACCCGGCTCATTCCCGACACCGGTCGACACACATTGCCCGAGACAATTGACCGGTGATCCCGTAGAAGAACCGAGTTGGTCAAACATATAGACGATCCGAGTGGTCTGTTGGTAAGACAAGTAAAAAAAAGTGAAACAAGAGCGTTATCGAAATATTCTAGAATAAAAAATCGCGCACAAGGTCGGGACCTGAGATCGGGACGTGCATAACCCCCTTTTAGTGGATGCATAACCAATCGCGGATACCCGTTGAGACATAACAAGGAAATGCCCGTTGTTGATCGTTTTAATGAGCATGGTTACTGGTCGCGTCTCGGAGCACCTTACTCGTGTACTTTCATGTCGTGCAGATCTTTGCCGTGGGCAAATGTACCACGCAAGCAAGCGCGGCTAGACTAACCCAGATAAGAAAACGCGACGGGAGCATCAGCATAAAATCCCGTTTTTCTAGAACGATTTAGAGTATAATTTATGACGGAGTTGTGCATATACGCTGATCACCCGAGCTTACCCGTACATAGCAAGTCAGATAATCAATCTCATCATCTGATATTTCAGCGATCGTCGTCAAGAAATTACCTGCAGAAACACCATCAATCACGCAAACATTCTCCCCAGCTTCAAAAAAAAGCACAACTCTGGGGAAAGTCCCTCTTCCCCATGGGGGCTCGTAAAAAGTATGGTTCTCATCACTAATGAAAACTATCATCTCCAGACTTGAAATCTGATGCTGCAATTTCTCTGACTATTTGTCTCGTGATAATTGGGGAATCAGGGACCTGAGCGTGGGCCTATTGCGGGTATGCCAAGACGATAATGGAGTTTTGTTAGTCATAGTAATGCTCGAGCCCGTAATAATAAAGCAAGGACGTTTTTGACGAGATTAATTGTTGAGAGATAAACAATTTGAAAACTGATACCGAGAAAAGAAATGGGAACAGCTACAGTAGAATTAAATGGTTTTGATGACGATGCTGTTATCTTGAGTTGTCGTTGTCTTTAAGTGGCGGCTAAATGAGGCTCAAGATTCTTCAGAGTGACATCCCTTCATCCCTGACGTCAAAACCCCGGCATGTCCGAAAAGCACAGACCAAATCCTCTCTTCGGTCAAATTTCGAAGCATCAAAAAGCCAAGGAATACTCGTAGAGTATCCGACTGGCCCGGCAGTTATCCACACATAACTCACCGAGAAGAATAGTGCCCTGTTTTGGAAAGTCCCCCATGGGGGGCAGTGTCTAGTGGGCAGGTGGGTTTGTTCTTTCGCCCCTTACACTCTGGGGATTTCTGAGGCGAGCGATATTACACTTTGTTAGCAGTTCTGGGCATTCGCCATGACGTCTCGGTGATCCCAGCCCCTTATCTGTCAGACCATAGTAGATTCTGCGCTATTTGGAAACGAGGCGGACGGTTATAAAGTTTGCTTTTTTTCCATTCAATCTTTCTCGTCTATCTACCAGCTCGTCTCTCATTCACATCTCAATCTCAAGTCCTGGTGACATTTCTCCCTTCTTTCTACTCTTAGCCCTACCATATACAATCTTGGCAAAATGAGCAAAATCACAGAAAAACCTGCCCAAGATGGCATCATCTCTGACAAGCACGAGCACGACTCCAGCTCCCACGATGGTCACGATTTCCAAACCGTCAACGAGTCAGCTGACAACTCAAACATCTACTCCCAAGGTGGCAAGAACTTTCGAACCCTCACACGATGGGACACCATTTTCATCCTCGTCGCCAACCAGGTCGGCCTCGGTATCCTATCGCTCCCCTCGACTCTCAAGACCCTTGGCTTGATCCCTGGCATCATAGCCATTCTTGGCATCGGCGGAATGTCTTGGTATACCGCCTACGAGCTTCTGCAGTACTATAGACTTCACCCTCAGGTGCTGAACATCGTTGATATGACGCGTTTTGTCGGCGGAAGAACTCTTGAGAGTATTGCTGGTGCAATGATGATGATTCAAGTCATCTTTGTTGCTGCTTCTGCTATGGTTACCATGTCTATTGCCCTCAACACCATCTCTGGTCACGCCACCTGCACTGTCGTCTTCATCTTTATTTCCTGCGCTGCATGCTACCTCTTCTGTATCCCTCGTACAACCAAGTTCGTCTCAAACCTCGGTGTCCCCAACGCTGTCAGTGTTCTGGCCGCTTGTTTGATCGTCATGGTCGTTCTTGGCGTCGATGGACCCCGAGGTGTTGACAAGATGTCCGAGTGGAGCCGAGAGATCAACATTGTCGGAAATCCCAGTTTCCGTGATGGTCTTAATGCTTGCTTGAAGATTGTCTTTGCTTTTGCTGCCAACCTAAGCTTTGTTGTAAGTCAACCGACACACGCTTGCATGGATACAACTAACGTTTTCAGGGATACCTTGCTGAGATGGCCAACCCTATGGAGGACTTCAAGTTCTGTCTTACTGTCCTTGAGTGTGGTTCCATGACCCTGTATGTTGTCTTCGCTGTCATCTTCTACTGCCTCGGAGCCGAACACACCACCTCGCCAATCTTGGGATCTACCGCCCCCGTCTTCTCCAAGGCTGCTTATGGTGTCGCCATCCCTGCTATCTTCGCCACTGGTCTCGCCTACGGTCACATCGGGTCCAAGTACATCTTTGTCAACGTCATGCGCTGGACCGGTAACCTTCATGAAGTCACCGCCAGCTCCGTTAAGTCTTGGGGAACCTGGATCGCCTCCGTCACTGGTTTCTGGATCGTCGTTTTCATCCTGTCCAACGCCATCCCTGTCTTTGACTCTATCCTTTCCATCACTTCCGCTACTACCATCTCTTGGTTCACCTACGGTTTTAGTGCTGTCTTTTGGTTCCACATGAACCAGGGCATGTACTTCCGTGACTGGAAGAAGATCAGCCTGACCATCGCCAACGCTGGTCTCATTGCCATTTCTCTCTTTATGAACGCAGCTGGTCTGTGGGCTTCTATCACTGAGCTTCTTGACATTTTCAACTCTTCTTCTGGTGTTCGCGGTGTCTTTTCTTGTGGAGACAATGCTGCTGCATAGAGTTATGTGTTACTAGATGTACTATAGAATGATTGAGGTTAGCGATTTATTTATTACTTGTTAAGATTTAATCTCCGTCTACGTGACTCATGTCAAGTAATCACACAGTATAGCTTATAAGTCGAATGAACGACCACTGTCTGAAGGCAGGATCGTAGTCCTAAATAATTCTGGTGAATTCGTTTATCGTGATTCCATTGCTAGATACTGTTGTAAATGTCTTCCAGTGGCTTAATAACCCCCTGGTAGAAGAGAGACAAGAAAGTAGGATCATCTAGGCTTGTTGATCTAGTATCGAATCTGCATTGAATACATCGATCCACAACATCTGCATACTTGCCACCATCTCGACTTTCGAGCTTTCCTCCTAACCGCTTAGCAATCTCAAGTTTCGTCAAGACGTCCACGTTTCCATTTTCATCAAGGTCGCCAGGCTCCTGAAAGTCGAGTAAACGTTTGCCAAATGACAGCTCAATAAGTGCGACGCCAAGAGAAAAGGTTATTTCGTTACAGACAGATGGGTCTCGACGCCGTGCTGGGGATGTATACGGCTTTTCCTGAGTAAAGCGCTTGGAAATGTAAGGACGATCAGCTTGGATTGTTGTGTCACGGTGTTTCAAGAAGTATATCTCTGTTGAGTCCCATGCATCGTTTAGCCAAGCCGTAGCATGAAACTGCAACACAGCTGACGCTAATGAAGTAGCAATTCTGAACCTAAATTTAATAAACTTGTCAGAACGGTAGTGGCAGACTGTGATTGGGTTTCTTTGATACTGACTTTGTCTTTGTTCCCATTGACTCCGAACTGTATAAGACATCTTCCAATGAACCAAAGCCATCCCTGCCCTCTAACTGCTCTCGAGGATTGATAAGATGCAGGTAGTGTTCCCAGGTGTCACTGGGAATGAAGCCCAGACATGTAGAGAAATCCGAAGAATATGCCAAGGTATCGCAAAGGTCTAGGATTGGGGTTCTAGTGAGGCTTGCCGAGTTTTGAAGTATGTGTGTGGGGTTTCGGGGTGGTTGTGCGCTGATAATAGGCATCTTCGATTTTTGACGACTCGATAGATTCGATAAAGTGCGGGTGTCTGGCTCTATAACCATGGGAGGGCTGTTTCATGTCTCGTTGGCTTTCGTCAACTCGCTTGGCTTGTTATGAGAAGCTTTGATGCAAAAGAAATATGAGAAAATGGAGGGTTTGGGTAAACGTACGGTGGAGGTGCCATCTTTGGCTCAATCTCCAACAACCTCCATTGCCAAGGAGTACCTGACATTGAACCTGCATGAAGCTCAACACTTAGTAGTATCTCGAACCTCGGGTCAAACACCATGCACTTCTGTACGTTGGACATGTCCACCACATCTAGTGGAAGGCTGGCCACGTGCGTGATATCACATGGACAGGCCTTAGACCAACACGAGCTCAATGACATGAATAAACTTTGAGCACACTTTCCAACTCTCAACCAATGATCTGCTGCTGCTTTGGAGTCCCGATCGGCTCGAATCGGCTCCAGAGCTCGTGCGCCTCCGATTAACGTGCTGATTTGGTTCACATCACTTTCGATCGCTTTGGCCAAATCCATGTATTTGTTACCGTTAAGGCCAATCTGCATCCTACGACGGATTTTGCGCCCAGTGGTAAAGAACTTATTAAGCAAGTTAGGATGAACTGCATTGTCTTTAATCCAGGTAGGCTGATTAGGCAAGTTCGTCAGGGAGGCCATAGCGGTTGTCAGAGGGTTAAAACTTGCCTTGAAGTCTTCATCTAGGTCTAGCTTGCTTTTCAACTTTTCGATTCGCTTGTTCAGTCTCACCACGGCTCCTTTATAGACCTGATACTCGGCATGTGGCCCAAACTGCTTTCTGAGCTGTTCGGCGAGCTCCTCATCTGCCCATGCTTTAGAGTTTGGGTCATTCAGGAGTTCATCAAGCGTATTCGAAGGTAGAAAGAGACGTTGTAATAGAACTTCACACGACTGACGGTAGATGCAGAGCGTTGTCGAGACTGAAACCAAGATGTTTCCCGCAACCTCGACATACTCAACCATATTACCAACCGATTCGATACCGTTTCGGTAGTGTTCAAGTCCCGAGATCAGGAGGGGAATGGACCCCAGAACGACACCCACAATCTCAAAGCCTAACATTACTTGATCAGCACAAAATAGGGTTTCCTGAAAGATAATGTAACAGCATTATCTAAATCAACTTATCCAGAAGTCAGCCGCATGATAACAGGTGACACAATACACGTGATTCAGTGCATATAATTGGATATGCCGGGTTGGGCATCATTACATGAAGGCAGGGTAATCAGAGTACACCTTTCAATGACAACGTTTCTATGTGGAATAACAACTAAACATCTTTTATCCATACCTGCAGTACAAAGATGGATCAAAAGGGTTCTTTAAGTCTATATGACTTTCATGAGGAATGCCTGGACTCTTTTCGTCGGTTTATTGTCATTACTGAAGTCGACTCTCTGTTTAGTCCCAATGCGAGCGACCAGGAACTGCTTCACGAGTTCCAGGAAGGTTTTAACAGACATAAAGTATGGGCTGCGAATGTGGGTGTTGGTATTTCGGAGGAACATTGGCATCTATCTCTTGACTTTCGACTACAAGATGCTGCCTTTTTGAAAAGCCAAGTACGTCCCTACAGCTGGTGGAGCCGACTTACATCTCTAAGCATAAGAAGGTCGCCCGTCTTCTTAACACATTATCAAGAACTGTATGTTTTAGCTTCCATCCCGTGATTTAGAAGCGAGAATTTAACCAATTTGTAAATAAAGGTTAAGAAAGGTATGCTATGCTCTCTATCAGAAGGCGACTCGGTCTACTGTGTAAGTTTACTGATAGCATTGAATGCAGCAAAATCTCTTATCAATGGTAGCAGAAAGCCTTTCGAAGAAGTTCAACCTTTTCTGCAACTTTCCGAAGCTACTGAACCTAATCAAGATGAAGCTTCAGAAGATGATTCTCCTTGGGACATATCTGATGATAACAGTGACTCAGCCTGCATAGGCATCCCCGAACAACCAATAGCGATCGCCCTTCATGGCGATCGATCAGATAAGGTTTTTCTCGATATTTACACTTTGCAAAGGGCATTATGACTCCTTTGCCCACACATGACCTTTTTTTTTTTTTGCCCTGCCCTATAGATAAGGTTTGGGCACAACATAAATGCTCTTTTGCTTGCTTCGATCCGGATTTTTTTTTCCTCTTTCATCCATGCCCTTCATGGCAGTGAAATAGCTATAACAGAAATGGGGCAGCTATTGAAGTCTATTAGATTAATCATAGAGTCCCTATACAAATTACCGCTCCGAACCCCGGTATCAATTGATCAAGTTAAAGGATTCAGAAGTCGCGATATGTCACTCTATCAGCACTTCGATGCTCTCCACGTCAAAGACAAATTCCCGCTTGCAGATGACTTTTTGGTCCATCGACTTGGTAACCTGATCTCGCGTCGACGGCAGCTTCTCAAGTACCGAATGAAGGATACGCAAACACTACAGCCACCCGAGCTAGGCATTGTAGAAGGCTTGAAGGAAGATTCCACTGCTAGACTCATACCTCTTGACCTGACTATTTCAAAGGGTCCGTCCCCTTACACCCCTCTACTAAATGCCATCAGAAGGGTGCAAGTCCCACCGCCCCACGCAGCTACGACAAGCCCCAAAGCCCCATACCCCCAATCTGTCACTGAACCAAGAACATCGTCTGCATCAGAACACACAGAGAATGAGAAGCCAAAAGTGCCGCCACGGCCTTTGAACGAGGACGGACGGCCACTGTTACAGTTCCAGTGTCCTTACTGTGGAATAGTCAAGGCTATACCTATCGAACCGCCGCGGGCTTGGGAGTACGTTATAGGAAGTCCTCAGTAGATATCGTGCTGACGCTATTTAGATTACACGTTCTCCGCGATCTACAGCCATATGTGTGCACATTCCAGGAATGCAGTATGTTTGATCATATGTTCGAGAGTAGGCAACAATGGTTCAACCACGAGTTGGAGTTACACAGAGGCAAGTGGAGTTGCAATACATGTCCCTCGATATCGAATGGTGACAGTCCGTATCTCTCTTTTGAAATAAAATAAGACTTTACGAGACATATGACTTCCGTTCATAAACTGGACAAATCGAAGGTTGAACGGTCTCTAGGGTCTTTCCGTCATCCTAGCTCTATGATTGGAGGCGAATGCTGTCTTTGTAAGAAGTATGCCCAGAACCTCAAGTCGCATTTAGGAAAACATATGGAAGTGTTGGCTCTATCTGTGCTGCCACGTTCGTTATTTGAGGGCTATGATTGTTCCAGCAACGCCGCAGTACCCCGCTCTTCGAGTAGCTATTTGCGTCTCTCGTCAGAATCTGGTAAGTTTTGTCTTGGAGATCCGGTTATCATGGAGCGATTCAGCTTACGTTTCCAGGTCATGATTCCGCGCCGTATGATGAAGTCGATATATGACTTTCATAAACTGGACGCAGCCCCTGGCGAAGTCGATGTCACAGCATTAAGTTCCTTTACTTCTTTCCGAATTTCGGAATTTCTGTTTTTATTGGGTCTATTGTGTACAGGCTGATCAGCGCCTGCTCGAGAACGGTGATAAGATTTGCAATTCCTTCCAACACCTGTATGAGTTATGTCAGGGATAACTGCCTTTTGTAATTGCAAATTTTCTTTTTTCCATAGAACATGGTTGTGGCGGCGTAATTACGCTGCGTCACTTCTGAATTAGTCAAGTCCCCATTGTCTTCAAGCGATTTCCCAGCTTGCTAAGTAACATTTACGTAGCCGCTGTGCAATATTGATTGCTGAGCGGTGACTGCAGAGTGAGGCGACTAGGTACTGAAGTATAGTAAGGTAAATTCTGAATGCTAATAAGTTAGAAATATCTCAATGAGACAGAATAAAAAGAGAATAAAGGAAGCTAAATAGTAGGAATTAAAAGACTAAGGCTAAGTGCCTAGCTAAAGGACTTCCGCTAGCGTGGATAACATGATGTGAAATTCCAGAGTAGTTGTAAAGGAGCCCCAGGATGGCAGGCCACCTTGTGAATATATACCCCCTGTTAAGGCAACTCTCGAAGCTCGCGTGTACCAAGCTCTGCCATCTGTCGGTCTTGCATTTGGCGGTCCGCATCACTCTTTGTCTCTCCGGGATTATCAAGCTCGGGCACCCTCTCGCGCCGCTTCTTCTTCAGCAGAAACCAGACTCCCAAGCCAAGCAGCGCCACTCCTACCATGACCCCAGCCACAATACCCCCGATGGCACCGCCGCTCAGTCCGCTATCTGGCTCGGCCGTGTTTGTAGCCGCTGCTGTCGCACTGGCTGCGTCGGCGGCAGTCGATTCTGTCGAGGCGGTTGTCGAGACAGCTGTCGAAGTGGCCGTCGAAGAAGAGGTTTGTGTCGCGGCAATAAGCGCCGAAGGGTCGAAGCTGAGGTAGGTTTCAGAGGCCGCCGAAACGCTCAAGGAAGAATACATTCCTTCTAAGACGGAGCTTTCTATCTCGGCCAGCAGGTTCTCTGCTTCTTTGCGCGGCAACGTGCACAAATTGATCTTTCCTCCTCTCACACATTCTTCGCTTGGTAGATTATCAGTTGGGGATGCCGTAGGTTCATGCTCAGGGTCTGACCAACCTTCCCCTCATGCATCTCCATCCCTTCAGATCCTCCGCCGTAGAGCAAGCCTTGGTGAACTCGTCATCTTCTCCGGCGTTGCCCTGGTTCCAGCAACCCCCTCCCACATCGCAGCAGTAGTTCCTACCGGTGGTGGGGTGCCTTGCGCAGGCATTCGGGGGGATACAGTCAAACTCGATTTCTGGGCATCTGTCTTCTGTCGCGAACTTCCACTCATTCAGTTCGACCGACATTGTTTTCGACCGGGGAGCACCAGAGTTTGCGAGTAGCGGCTGAAATCACCGTGGAAGGGAGAAGACTGTCTGAGATAAGAGAAAGGAGGAGAACTGGAACAGGAGGCTGGGGTAGCCGCCGAGACAAGACATTTTGCAGCCCTGTAACGTGGCGGTGGCGGAGCAATGTAGGCGTTGTGCAATATTGGATGCCAAGACGCGGTTGCATAATCAGGCTACCACTCAGATTGCCGATATGGTCGGGGTGACCAGCATGGCGGAGATACCCTATCAGAGGCATTGCCAGGCGCGGGGGAAGCGATAAGTCCTACGAGGCATAACGCCAGCTTTGACCTTTGAATGTTATACAATTGCCCCCTAAAGGTTTCTCGAAAAACACCGATCGACCCGCCCTCGTTACCAACGTTCAAGAGGCCAATGCGGGAAGAATAGACCATCAAGATGAGTACTGGAACTAAGCGCGAACGTGAGCCAAACACTGGTAGCATTTCGGGCCTTGAATTATGACTTTTTCTCAAGTTTCGTTCTTCGACAGTTGAATCAATTAACAGTCTTGCCCAGTTCCTACAAAATCGCCGCATACGTAAGGCTGTGCATTAGCAACCCTTGTAAATGAGCAGGGATGGAAGTTAGTCATCAGATGTCAATGTACATCACGCGTAGTGCGGGGAATTCGCGGTCAACATTGCGGCTGAAAGCATCAGCGTTAACCTTACAAACATATGCTACTAATTCCCGAAGTTGATACAAAACTACGACTGGTACAACCCTCAACACTGGTATCCAGGAGATTTATTCGGACGAGCTAGTGATCAAGATGAGCAGTGGACATAAACGCTACCACTCGCATGGTGCTGGTAAGTCCTGGCTACCGTCTTCATTTGTCATAGACCGCCTTGGCTAAGAGCTGTAGGTTCTGCTAACGAGCCCTCTCGAACTGCGAAGAGATGCCGAGAGCCAGACCCAGATGGGCTCTCGGAACACCATGATATTCCGCCCGACAAGTACACTGTGGGCTGGGTATGTGCCCTTCCTTTGGAAATGGCTGCTGCCAAAGGAATGCTCGACAAGGTTCATCCGAACCCTAAAGAGCAAGATCCGAGTGACCACAATACCTACCTTCTAGGTGAGGTCTGTGGGCATAACGTTGTTGTCGCATGCCTTCCAGCGGGCATCTACGGTACCACCCCTGCTGCCACAGTTGCAAAGGATATGCTGCGAACCTTCAAGTCGATCCGCTTTGGACTGATGGTAGGCATAGGGGGCGGCGTACCTTCGAAAAAACACGATATTCGACTTGGCGATATTGTCGTCGGTCAGCCTTCGGCGAACAATGCTGGTATTGTACAATACGACCGAGGAAAGGCCCTCCAAAATCAAGGGCTTGAACGTACTGGATCGCTGAATGCGCCGCCTCAGGTACTACTAGCAGCTCTGAGTCGCCTTCAAGCTGAACATTTGACCGATGATAGCCGCATTCCTGAATTCCTAGCCAATCTTCCTCAGAAAATGAAGAAACGGTTCAGCCATCCAGGTACATCAAATGACTGTTTATATCTGGCCAAGTACCCTCATGTGAAGGATAACACAACCTGTCAGGAATGCGATCATAGTCAGACGGTCCCTCGAGACGAACGAGATCAAACTGACCCAACCATTCACTATGGAACTATTGCTTCGGGGAGCCAACTCATAAAGGATCCCAAGAAACGTGATCAGATTGAGAAGAGCATTGGGGCTTTATGTGTCGAGACGGAGGCTGCAGGCTTACAGGATTTCCCATCTATCGTCATTCGTGGTATCTGTGACTATGCCGATTCACACAAGAACGACATATGGCAGTGCTATGCTGCAGCAGTCGCGGCGGCGTTCGCAAAGGAGCTTCTATCTTTCATGCCGCCAACTCGCGTTCTCCAGGTGGACCCTATTCCGCAACTTGTATCCAGTAAGTAGAGGCTAGGCATGTAGGATGAAATGCATTTTTTGACTTCGTTATATGCAGTTTTCAAAGAATCTCTTGATGTGTCGAAGCAACACCTTGATGTATCATCCGAGACTCTCGGCGAACAAAAGCGCACCAAGTAACCAGCCCCTTCCTGTGTGCTGTCATTTATTAATAGATGTAAAGCGAAATTCTGGAACAACGTCCCACAGACCTCCATATCGTTCACGAGGCATGTTACGATAGTGAGGATGTAGGCAACAGCCCCAGGTGTGAGGCTAACACCCGGGTCCGCCTACAAGAAACCATCAAGCAATGGGCAGATGATGAAGGAGGAGAGTCCTTTCTCTGGCTTGTTGGCCCTGCAGGTACTGGAAAGTCCACCCTCATTCGGTCTGTCGCCGACTCCTTCCACCGGGATAAACGACTAGCTGCCGGCTATTTCTTCAAGCGAGGTGAACGGGGTCGCAACGATACCAACCGGCTATTCTCAACCTTGGCCATACAGTTAGCGGAGGCCATTCCACACTTCAAAGACAGTCTTCGGGCCTCTTTAGGCGATACAGACAAAGATTCTATCGAGAAGAAGGACCTGCGATTCCAATTTGAGAAGCTTATCAAGAAACCCATCCAGGATTTGCCGCCTTCGGATACCGGCGAAGCTACTATGATCATTGTGCTCGATGCCCTAGACGAGTGCGAGCGTCCTGAAAATCTTCCCCGGGCCTTAACTTTCATTTCTGAGATTTGCAACAAGTCGAAAGCCTTGAATCTCCGTGTTCTCTTGGCCAGTAGGCCAGACACTAGAATCACCAATGCCTTTGAGCCTCTGATACAGAATGGAGTAACACAAAGGTTGCAGCTACACAAGGTATTCTCCGAAGACACTAAGGGTGATATAAGATTGTACCTACAGGCAAACTTCGACCGTATCAAGACCGAAGCAAATATCCAACAAGACCCTTGGCCCAGCGTGGCTGACTTAGACAACCTGGTCAAACTCTCTACGCATCCAGAGCCTCTCTTCATCTATGCTGCAACCCTCCTTCGTTTCGTTTACGACGAGAGACACCTTCAGAACCCCAAGAACCAGCTCAAGATCTGGATCAAGCAGTGCGAAAATAATGAATCCCAGCTACATCAGATGTATAACCCGATCTTGGAGCAGATATTCGCCCTTGGAAAGGACACAGACTTCGACCAGCAGCTTCAATTCCTCGGAGTGCTTGTCTTGACTGCTTTGCCACTTTCTCTTGCGTCCCTCACGTCTCTTCTGGGTTTGGATGTCGACGACGTCAACTGGTGGCTTCCAAGTCTGCATGCAGTACTAGATATCCCTTCCGACTCGCGCCAACCTTTACGACTTCTCCACAAGTCCTTCAGCGACTTCCTTCTAAGTGAAGATAACCCCGGAAATTACCGATTTAGAATAGATGCAAGAGAAATACACGCTCTACTAGCTCATAGATGCATTGAACTCATGGGAAATAAGCTGAAACGGGATATTTGCGATCTGGAGGAACTCGATGTGACGGCGAAAGATATTTGCGAGGGTCTGTTGAACGATTGCATACCCTTCGAACTGCAATATTCTTGTCGCTACTGGATTTATCATTTGGGAGCCAGTGGTCAGGTCGCTAGTGGACAGATCACTTCTAGCCAGATCCTTACATTCCTATTTCAACATTTCCTTCACTGGCTCGAAGTTTCAGCTATTCTCGGACGGACTTCAGATTCCATAGAGGCCCTTCGAGATTTAGCTGATCTAATCAAGGTTTGTCCATATAATCCCCGCATCCTCACCTTGTTCTGACCGCTACAGAACTGCTTCGAAAGCTCATCAGAACTGGTTGATTTTCTGAAAGATGCCACTAGAACCATTTCTAGTTTTGCGTCGATCATTGAGAGCACACCATTGCAAACGTACGTCTCCTTGATATTGTTCTCCCCTGTTGCGAGCCGAGTACGACAGCAATTCTGGGACCAGCGTCTACCACCGCATAGCCATATTGAAGGAGTCAAATCTAAGTGGGATGCCTGGCTGCAAACAATCGATGTTTCTGGCTATGTACAAAGCCTGGCATTTTCCCCAAACGGGAAATTGTTAGCTTCCGCCTGTGGCGGGGTCCAAATATTCAACGCGTCAACTGGCAACCATTTAATGACATTCGAGGCTGACAGCCAACCTCGAGATGTTATCATCTCTCACAACAGCCACCTTTTGGCGGCAAATTATCCAGGTTTGGCCACTGTCAAGGTCTGGGATATTACTACTGGGAAAGAGTTGCAAGCTATCAAGACCTCAGCTACCATCATCACCATTGCCTTTTCACTTGACGATGAGGTTCTGGCACTGATATCGAATCAATATGCCATCCAATCCGATACGGTTTCAGTTGAGTTTTGGAGTGTCATATCAGGTGTTCTTCAGAAGGCAATAGACTTCACCATACGGTGGGATTTGCGAAAGAGAATCGCCATCTCAGCCAGCCTTGAACAGTTTGCAATCTACACTGCAGAAGGTACAGTTGTACTTTGGAGTCTTGTAACTGATACTGTACAGCATACCCTTTCTATTCATAGTCCGCATGTGGATGCCATTGCGTTTTCTCCCGATGGTGCACTTCTGGCAGTCGAGTACAACCGAATAGTTTCCATCTGGGATACGGTGACGTATTCTCTCAAATTCACAATGGCGAACTCACAATACAGTGACAACCTTTGTTTCTGTCCCCATAACCAACTCCTAGCTTCGATATGCTTCCATCAAGGAGTCAAAATCTTGAAATTGGCTACTGGATCCTGCCGAAATCTCAGGCCTACCAACACAACAGCCTTTGCTTTCTCCTCAGACGGTCAGCTTTTAGCCATAGCGTCATCGGACAATGGTCTTACGGTCTGGGACTTCGCATACCTGGACCCTGAAGATCATCAACCACTGACAGACAATAACACTACCCACACAAGCAGATTGCTTTTCTCGCCCAATGGGAAGCTTTTTGCCTCGCATGCAGGTGATATCCAAATTTGGGACTCTCAAACAGGAAAGCACGTGAGAAGTTTCATGCAAGAGCACTATACTTCTTACTTCCATTTCTCCTCCGACAGCAAGCGACTGGCTTCCTATCGCGAATCCTATAGCGATTCATGTTCTTGGATTTGGGACGTGGTGGATGGCACAAAGCAACCGATGCTTGAGTCGCAGAGGAAAAGAGGGAGATGTCCAGTCGCTTATTCAGCAAACAGCCAGCTTGCCTCGGTGTGTTGGAAGGACAACATATTGCATTTATATGATGCGACAAGTGGAAGCCATTTGTCTTCGCTGGAAACAAACGGTGATGCAACAAATGCCGTTACGGAAGTCACTTTCTCGCCACATGGTAACCTCTTGGCGTCATTAACAGAGGATAGCACCATTCAATTATGGGACAATAAAACGGGGACATGTCAGTGGTCCGTTCAACAACCTGGCCTGATTTATTCTTGTACACTGAAGTTTTCCCCCGACGGTAAGACTTTGGGCTACGACGACGGAGCCAATATACATTGGTGGGATATTGTCACTGGTCTCCACCAACAGACGCCTGAAGCTGAAGACGAAAACTATAGGGAATATAGTTTCTCGCCAAACTCGCTTTTACTAGGGGTATCTTTGTATACAAAACGCCAGATACAGGAAGAGATCAGACTATACGACGTTAAGACAGCCGAATGTCAATATACACTCGTCGGTCATTCGGGACGCGCCCTGGACATCGTCTTTTCCCCCGACAGTTCAAAGCTGGCTGTGGCATCATCTGATCGGAAAGTACGACTATGGGACACGACGACATACAAACTCTTATGCATCTTTGATAATTACACCGATATACCCAAAGTGACCAGGTTCTCCAGTGATGGATGTATTATAGCGGTGGCCTCAAGAAATAAGGCGATCAGACTATGGAGCACAACAACGTCGACATTCAAATTCCATCAAATGATTTATCATGACGGGGGATCCATACAGGAGCTTAAAGTCTTACCCGATAAGCTTATCCTCAACGTCTTGCCCGATGAGCTTATCGTACCCCCGGACCGAAACAAAGATTCTGACAGGTTGTGGGATCCTTGGAGCACGCATACTTTCAAACTTTCCTACTACTCTTACCCCATCTCAGCTGTGGGTCATGCTCTCTTTCCAAAACGGTTCTATTCTGAAGTCAGTCTTGATTTGTCTGGGCATTGGGTCATGAGAGGTGGGGAAAGGATTATATGTATTCCTCCCGAATATCGGCCTAAGAGTCCACTAGTAAAGGCCAATTGGATCCAAAAAGGGCATACGTTAATTTACATATGCTTGACAGGGAAATTAATTTATCTTCGGCTTCCTTTGGAGAAGTGAGCGCACTCAGTCGGTAGTTTGTTGAAGCTGCAAATAAAAGCTGGTATTTATCATCATCTAATCTCAGTCTACATCATCATCATGGAATCGCTCCTCGCTGAACCGTGCAACAACCAAACAACGCTCCCACCCAGTAGTATATACAAGAAAGTTATCTGCATGCTACTCATAACAGTGAAGACATGTTTACTTGCGGTATGTGTTCCAAGCAGAGTGCATGCGAGTCTTCTGACCAGGAGTGAACTCCTCGTAACAAACACTAGCAAAGTCAGTATTAAGTTCATCAAACTTCTTAGGAAAACTTACTCATCAGAATAATCCATGTAGTTGTGGATAGGGTCATCACCAGCCTGGTTAGGGCAGGTATCCATCCTAGCAGGGCATCCACTCGTCTGTCTAGCCTGAGCAGGGGTATCGGAAACAAGATCTCCACCATTGCAACCATCCTGGAAAGTGTGGAAAAGGTTGAACCAGTGACCGACTTCGTGAACGGCAGTTCCTCCCAGGTTGTAAGGAGCAGCAGTACCACCGGGGACAGTCTCAGCGACAATGACGCAACCGTCGCGGATGAAAGTCGAAGATCCGGTTGAGACGTTGGGCTCGGGGAAGAAGCAGTATCCAAGAGCCTCCATGCCGTCAAGCTTGGCGACATCGGTGAAGTACAAGTTGAGAGTCTTGTAATCTCCCTGACGAAGCTGACGCTTCATGGCAACTTCACCACTGCCGGAAGCCCAGTTGGCGTTGGTGGTGAAGGTTGTGTCGACGAGTCTGAACTGGACATCTGAAGGTCCATAAGCGTCATTCAGAGCCTTGAGTTGGGCTTGAAGCTTGGCCTTGGAGATGTACTTGGAAGAAGACGAGGAGACGACGTGGAAGTAGGTGTCAACAGTGATAGAGGCAGCAGCGACTTTGGAGACAGACTCGATCTTCTTCAGGTTCTGAGCATGCTGAACTTGCTCGGCTGTGGGGTCGGCGACAGCACAGCGAGGAGGAAGGGCTCGGCCAGTGAGGCCAGCGAGGGCGTTGCCGAAGAAGAGAGCGAGGGCGAGCTTGGAAACCATGATTGCGATTGAAGATGAGATGATGAGGATACGGATTACAATGTGAGTATACACCTCTTATTTATGCTGATATTCACATTGAAGCGCAATCATCTATTCCGCTGTCTCTTGGCGATCGTTTCCGCATATGCGATATCTCCGTTGACTCAGATCAAAGGTTCATCCCATCATGGCATAAAGCATAGTCCTTATCTCCCCATAATAGAAGCTAGATTGAACAGCTCCATTATGAAGCCTGTTGACCTGCCGTATTGTGTACCTTTCTACCCGAGTCTATGCTGTATGTACTCTAGTGTAAAACAGCGTACCCCTGTACCTTCTGTTCCTGGCAGTGTGCGCCGTACGAGAAAGCTGGAGTCACGCGGGCAACTTGTTAACCTTCAGACGTGATTGGTGCGTTAACCCTGGTTTTCCCCTTATAAGTCGCTACAAGCATTATCGCCAAGTTGCAACTACCGACGAGAGATATGGGGAACCTTTGCTAGTGTTGAGTAATAACGCGATGTCGCGATGTCAGGGATAGGGCTTGGCGTCGGCCAGTCCCGACTACGCGAGTCAGATTTAATCACGTGTGATAAGATATCGCGTATAGCCGTAGGGTAAGTTGAATGATTGTTAAACTCTAGACAAACTGCAAAGATGTATTCTTACCTGTTAAATGTATTGAAGTCCTAGATTCAATTCTATAAGCTGGTCTAAATTAAGAATAATTAACTTTTGATCTCAGAGGCGAGTAGGGTCTACGCTTTTTGTTTTTGATCTTCAACGAGAGCCTGTGAACAATGCAAGCCCATGTCCTGACCCGGACGTAAGACGTGCAGTTACATATGACTCTGCAGAGTGTACCAAAAGTAGCTTTGATCTCTTAGTCCGGTATGTTATGCTATATTTGAGCTTTAGTGTTACTATTTACGTTCTTAACTCTTCTTTTCCGTCCCTTCGTCAATTGAACGCCTCACTCCTTGATATATTACAAGGGACTAATTGACCCCACTGTATCAGCTCCGGTGCGATATCGGAGATTGATCTTTTTATCGATAAGCAATCCTTATCATCTCTCGAGCAGTAGATTGTCGGCTTATTAGGATGAAAGATGATGCTCTTCTAAATAGCGATGTACAGCAAGTTCTACAAAGTGTTTCAAAATACTGTTATCGTCTGTTCGGAGAGAGGGGCAGCTAATGCAAAATAAAATGACCACATACGCCGGCTAGTGTGGTCCGGGTTCCGTGATCTCACAGGCTCCGATGATAGAGGACGTAGTCCTGGTATGAACACCACCATACCTTGAGACGCATGCCCTTGCTTCTGAAGTCGCTGCGGAAGTTTCCACTGCCTCTTATGATCATCAATAGTTTTTCATTCTCTCCTTCTTATCTCTGTGTATGTCTCGCCATTCTCCTCCTTATCCAGCTCACGTATGGCACCTGATACGACTGGTCTGCTCAACGTCTGCTATACACTGGCTTCCATCACGGGATTCTCAAAACCTGACTGTGCTTAATAAATGGCGCCGCAAGAAGACAGCGATGGTGGCTCGTTGATCGGAAGCTGATGCCATATGCCGCAACCGCAACGGAATCAATCAGCGGCGGAGGTCGCCTTCACGGCTTTTGTCCTTACCTTTATCCCATACGGGCGTGCGACGATATTCAACCCACCTATCACCACTGGGAGACCGGCAAGTGCTTTTTGGACTGGGAAACTGTATCGGTCATGATTATCTGCGTTGGTGCGCCTCTGGATGAGACCAAGAGGGTGTGCCCTATCGCGGGAGGTATGTCTAGCTAAAATTCGCAACGCTGCTTTTTCTGCCTTGACTGATCGCTTTCTCGTCTTTATCTAGGTGTATACTATCAAACCTTCATACTGGCCCCAGCTCGCTGGCGCCGCATGGCATCATCCAAGACTATCGCTCGGGGCGGCCAACACCAGCGTATCACAATTGCCAGGGCGCTCATCCGAAAACCACGTCTGGTTCTACTCGACAAGGTAATTAGTGCTTTGGACATCCAGTTCGAACGAGTAGTCCAGGATGCTTTTAATGAAGCGGCCAAGACAGGCGACGGAATTGCGTTTACTATCGCTCACCGATTGTCAACTGTTCGTCACGCTGATATGGTTTGTATTTTGTACAGTGGCAAGACCCTGGGGACGGGTATACATGGTGAGTTGTTGGCTTTGAGCGAATATGTATAAGAAGATGCGTCAGGCGCAGTTGGTAATAGTAATAGTTAGAGATTTACATGTATCAACATTTATCTCCTATTGCTATCTATTTTTTTTTAAAGGAAAGAAAAGAATAGATTGTAGTAGAGTGAAAAACGATTTAAGGGCAATTCTATTAAATATGCTACTTAATAAATCTAATACAATTGCTATTTACAATTGGAACAAAGAGGATAAGTACAACACTGAATTTATCGATTTCAACCTCGTCAAGCTGTAAAAGCTTACTGATATCAGTAAGTACCTTAGCTGGACTGGATTATCCTTACCTACTACAGAGTATAGAAAGTCGGGCATCCACTTCAATTTAATAACAGAAGGTTTATTGCAATTCCTACCTTTACCTTCCAGATCATTCCATGGAATACCACGTTTCAATCAACAGCCGTCTTCTCGACTTAATTAGTATTGGATCACGGTCTTGGCAGACTAAGGCTGAAAAGGTCGCGCCTTTTGGTGACATTGACAAGCCACGCCCTACCTTTGACATTGATGATATCCACTTTTGGAAAACACCAGAACATCTCGGTGGCCTTCGCGATGTATAAGAACAACGAAATTATTTGAGAAAGAACTTATAGAATTATGGCAGAACACAAATCAATCTCAAAATGACCTACGATAAACCTACCAAGTCTTTCACTCTACGGACTCACCAACCCGGCGACATGGGCTACATAACTCACCGCCATGGAGCAATCTACGCAAAAGAATACAACTTCGACTACCGCTTCGAATCACTGATATCAAGAATCACAGCCGACTTTCTCGACAACTTCAACCCAGCTCTCGAACGCTGTTGGATCGCCGAAAGGGACGGTGAATTCCTTGGCTCTATCATGCTAGTTCAGGACAAGAAACCCAAGACAGCCAAACTGAGACTACTGCTGGTGGAAGAGAGCGCTAGAGGTCTTGGAGTTGGGACGGCGTTGATACAAGCGTGTATCGATTTTGCAAGGGAGGTCGGATACGAGGCTGTTGATCTTTGGACGCAGAGTATACTAGAGGGGGCGAGGAGATTGTATAAGAAGGCGGGATTTGAGATGGTTGAGACACAGCCGCATTGTGATTGGGGAGTTGGTGTGGTGGGGGAGTTTTGGAGTATGAAGTTGTGAAAAGCAATGTTATCTACGGCTTGACTGAAAGTCTAGATGGGTTGATGGAGGATGGGAAGTTGTCAAAAGTAAAGAGAGATGGTCAAACCGGGTTGAAGGACTGAGTCAAAGTAATAAGAACGGTATTATAGCACGGGAAGTGAACACAGGGCTGCAGAGAGTTTGTCCCGTGAAGAATAGTTAAACATCAAATGCCGAGAAAAAAGCAAAGGGGGCATTCTCACCAATCGCGTTGGCCCCCGTGAGACCCGTCAACGACTATTGGATTGCCTAGCATATCCCGCTATGTGCCGCGATATCATGACTCGTTCCTGAGTCTAGACTTGTCGAATAAACCTCGGTTAACATGGGTAGTGGATGAACTGAATCACGGTTCAACAGTATCCACTCAATATATCATCTAAGAGCACGGAACAGAGGCATGTCAAAAGGAATCGAGACTACTCTCGGTAAAGCTCAGCTGATGGAGAAAAGTTGGGAAATACGAGGGCGGGAGGGAGCGGATGCGGAAGCGGGCCGGTAACATCAGTGGGCCTGATCAAGGCGTTAATAGCCGTTTACAGGGATCGTCAACCGCGTAGAATCATATCATCCGTCCACTTCGGATCCGCAGTGTAATGTGATGTTCTCAAGAGTTTAGGGTAAATGTCCTGTTTTGTTAGTAGTCTGGATATGTTGGAATGAAGCTGGAATAAGCTCGTCGTGAACTCGAGTAATCGACTTGGCAGTTGTTGGTTGAACATCTCACTAAATGAGTTACCAGCAGACTATCCTTTTCACTACAGGTACCAGGTCTCACAGAGACTAGAAACTGAAGATCTGAATTCCATACAGTGATCAGGTTACAGTGAGCTCGTCTAAACCTGCTTCTATCACTCCAGAGTCTCCTGACAAACACATTAATCCCGGCGGCAAATCTCCTCAACCTAACCAATCAACCACAGCCATCCCACTTACACCCAACCCCTTGTACAACCGTGCCTCACAAACACTTTTCGCCTTCGCCTAAAATTCAGCTCAGAAATTACCACTTCTTGGCACGAGATCAGAACGATGCATAATCATGATTCATCCGCAAACTTCAGTATTAACTGAAAACAGGTTTTGATCAACTCCAACCTCATTTTCAAGCCACAATTGATGTTTTCAAGCCTGTTGTAACAAAATAAGGCCTCCCACGTTAACTACTGCTGTATAACCACCTCATCACACCGAGTCCAAACCCATTAATTTTCTTTGTCTCGAGGTCGCATAAGTGCAAGCCACATTGGGTTCACCGTTCAAGATCATCATCGTGGCTTTCAAACTACTGTAATTATATCCTGTACGCCCATCACAAACAGCCATGATATGTAGATCTTGGTGTTGTTCTCTAGCATCAATCTATCATGTTTATTCTTTCGGCAGTGATCATCGGAGATATTTCAATAGCATAGACCAAAGGTGGCTTGGCTGTGTCTGTCCAATTGGACGCCATTGTTCCTAACGTCTCCTCCAAGAGGACGTGGTCCAATAGTCGCTGAATAATACCCCTGTCAGATTAGATGTAGGAATGCCCCCAGCCGCCCCGGTTGACTTACAAGTGGACTCTCCGTAGCTGAACGGAAGCTTCTTCCAACAGAGAAGGTGATTTTGCAGATCAAATCGGTCAGACATTCGGAGAGCACAAGAGCAGTCACTTTACAGGGTTTCAAGACATCATCGTGTGCTTTTTGTGCAACAAGGATGTACGGGATTGTCATTGAATAAAAGGAATGATATTATTGGGTATTATCGTTCTTGTCTTGGATGCAGGTCTTGGCCGTTGGGCATGTCTTGTTTTACTGCGCTGCACACATGGCCCATTACCCGCTGATCGGGGGAAAAGAAAACGACTGGACTTGCTCCTCTAGTTTTAAGTGGAATGGTACCTCTTGAGTCTCGGGTTTTATTGTACACCGAGGTCCACTCTGTTTTAGTTCACCCAGGCACTTTCTAGGCCGAGACACTCACTAGCGAGGGAAAACACCGCTAAAGTAGCCCGTAACTTAATTACCTGCAAGCGTAACGGTAATTGCAACGTTCATACTTTCGTCAGCCTTATTTTGTACAGTTTATTATTCTGTACCTGTAAGCAGGCATAATAATGCAATAAAAACAGCATCGATCATCGCTGCAAAGCCAAGAATATCGGATCTCAGATTTGGCGACGCTTTTCTGGGACCAATTGCAATAATCTCGTGTTTGCTCCGGAACATCGGATGCAGCGCCTCTGCCGATCGCTGCATATTCCCAAAAGGTAAGTCTACACACTCGTGGTTACATTAACAGGAACAGGGTGATTGCTTTAGGTGACAGCAGTGGATCTTCGTATTAAGAAAAAGAAAGCATCAGGTCAGAACAGACAGCAGTGTTGCATTTCAGTTCGAAAAAGAAACATGTCAGGCGAAAAAAGAAATGCTACTCCACGATACTGCATGCCCCAGAAAAGAAACACTCAACAAGTGGATCAGCTAATTTTACTAGGCCTCGACTTCTTGGCCTGCAAGTGACAGGGGCATGCGACATCCGTGGTGTAAAGCGGATGTCGTTGACGACGTGGCTATCCCGGGTTGACCCTTGTGTCGCACAGGCTCAATCCACTACACGACATTCAAACGGTTCTCATTGACGCTGTGGTGTTTTCAGCTGCTGTGTTGCACATGGAATGTCATATATCAAAAATTACTTGGCAATCTAGCAGCCTCATCGAGAAAAAGGACTAGGCTGTTGAGAAAACAGGCAATTATGATGACCATCCGGAGGGAAAGTCCCGATAAGAAATCAAGGCATGATGTGACACGGGCTGCTTTGAGGCTCTGAGGCTTAACTCCAGAGTTCGGGTTAACTCCACAATACGGGCGTTTATTCATCTAATGGCTTAAGCGGGCGTTTATCGTGCCCGCACCTCAAACAAGGCCACGGAGGTATCCGTGTTACATTAAAGTTTAACAACCAATAAACTAATGTTTGTTTATAGTGCAGAGTAGCATTGGATGTGTCACTGGTAGATCCCAAATAACAGAGTAGCGATCGGTAGTTACACCAAAGCATAATGCATCCTGGTCAATAGAGCATGGACGATATGATCTGAGTGATTGTCATGGGGTTTCCCGCCCAGTTGTAGATCACCAACAGGGGGGGAGGGTACGAGGTCCACTGAATACTCTGATCCTAGGTTCAGCTGAATCTTATTGAGGATCGTGAGATGATCAAGTCCGAGGAAACTAGGCGAGGCACAAGGAGGAAACATGTCGAGAAAACAAGAAAGTGGCTGGTCATTTCAAGTATAAAACCCCATCAATCCTCCCTCCAAATCTCAATTCCTCATCAGCAATCAACAGCATCTTCCAACAGCATCTTCAACACTCTTCAACTCTTTTCCCAAAACCTCAAACACCAACTCCATCAAAATGCAGTTCTCTACTCTCGCCTCCGTCCTCACCATGGCCGTCGCTGCCATCGCCGCTCCCGCCGACACCCTTGAGGCTCGCACTGGCGGCGGCAACAACGCTGTCTGCTCTGCCCAGAACAACCAGGTCTGCTGCAACGGTCTCCTGAGCTGTGCTGTTCAGGTCCTCGGCAGCAACTGCAACGGTAACTCTTACTGCTGCAAGTCTGACGCCCCTGTTGTAAGTTCCTCACCTAGCTTTCTATTCAGAATAGTGTCTAACAGTCGCAGGGCGCTCTTGTCAACGTTGCTCTTCTCAACTGTGTCAAGCTCCTCTAGAGGATGCAACTTGAGTCCGCTGTCTACGATGGCGATGATTGCTAGGATATGCTGGATGGGTTGATTGGTTGGATAATTGGGAACAATGGTGTTGAGGATACTAACGGGGAAGGCCTTGCTACCTACTCGTGTCAATGGGCTTTGACTGTTGATCATGTATTCACTTCTATGACAAATCACTAGTTCAATACATATTGGGGTTATATATAAGCTTTGCAACTACCACTTCACAAATGTCTCTGAGATCGTATGCGACCCTACCGGTTCTCAATGGTCTCTTCTGAAGCTTAACTCTGCGGTGTGACGGCACCATATGCTCATCTAATGTTACACTGAAACAGTCGCCGTCGACATCATTATTTGTCCACGACTGCCGGATGTCTCGGCTCTTTCGGAACTCACCCGAAGCCAACCAGCATAATCCATGCAGACAACTCTATTAGCTTCATAACCGACCTTGATGACTTCCACTACAGCAGTAAATGCCCATTCTGAAAACTATTAAGATCATACCCATGCTCAAACAAATCATTCCAAGCCGTATCAATACTCGGCGTAGGATACTCCGGCCGAACCGGATTCTGACTCTTGACTCCAAACCACGACATAAACTCGGTATCAATGTCTCCCTCAGCATACGAACTATTATCGAATATAGCTAGTGTCGCGTTTCCTAATCGTCGAATGATTTGCGTGCTGCGCTCCCCGACTGTCTTGCCGTGTGAGATCTTAGAGACCAGTCGTACACATGTCTCAATATTAGATTCAACTACTTCCCGTGTTAATTCGTGGCGGACGACTGAACTCGCGCGGATGGAATATAGCATCGTGACAGCTGCCAGGAACAGCGAATCAAGCGCCACGAATGTATATATGATCTTGTTCTTGGCGTATAAAGCATTGTAGCAACTTATTAAGCTGATTGAAGAATCAGCGCACAGCCGAATCGCTTCGGCGCTGCTGACAGGTGACGCGTGAGATGGGCGGTGGAGATTAATAACTGCTTGGTGATACGCAATCTGAAACCACTCGGGAGTCTGATACATTGACAACGGAGCGAGATATCTCGGGGCGGACAAAAGCCACGCGTTAAGCCGAGTATAGTGCTGTTGGCGTATGACGTCCAGGTTGGAGGATTCTAGATTTGCGCCGCCTGCTGAATGAAGAGCTGAGTAGATTCCTCCATTGATTTGTCGGAGTTCCACGATGTGACGGAAGGCTGACATGTCTCGGACGTCTGGGAGGATATTGGGAATGGCGCGGTCTGAAGGGCCTGCGATTTGTTCGTCGGAGAGGACCAGAGGCAGAGGAATCGTGATGTCTGCGTCTTGGATACCTAGTGGTCGACCAAGGGATATGGAAACGCTTCGATCCATTGTGTATATACTCCAAAATAATCTCTTGCGCATTTCAGCGTCTAGAAGCGACCTATTTGCTAGACTCTCCTCTCTATGCATGTCGATGCCAACCGCAAGTCTCAGGGCCATACCAACGGTATACCAGAGATTAACAGATTGAGGTTCGTTGCTTCCAAACAAACAAAGGAGAGATAGGCATCGAATGCAGTCGACATCTTCCGCTGCAAGAACGCAATCAAGATCTCTGGCCGCCGCTTCAAAGAAATACTCGTGAGACACAGGTGCATCAGAGCTGATACGCGCTTTCTCAGAAGCCCCAATCGCAAGAACCATATGAACCTCGAATGCCGATAATCTGTCTCTTATCTGTCCGTTACAGTACGGTATATAATGCTGTTCCATAAAGGTAGGTCGATGAAGAACAGGATACTGCGGCCACCGTCGATCAAAAAACACATCAATTAAGGCAAGACCATCTCGATGAAGATTGAACGTGTTTGACGTCGCAGTCGGAGGCATATCACTAGCCGAAAGCCCATTCCACAATTGCCAAGCACCACTTTTGAAGCCAGATTCCGAATTGCGAAACGTGGGAAGAAGCATGCGGCCGACGTAGCCTCTTTCGAGACTGGCTACTGATCCATCAGGTTCGTGACGCGTCTGAGATAGCGCCTCGGAAGGAAGTCTAGATTGCATGGACAGTCGCGTTTGGAGCTCGTTGACGCGATCTTTCAGGCGTTCCACTTGTCCTCGGAGATGGTCGCACTCGCATTCCTTATCTGGTCTTACGACGAGACGATCTGAAGGTACACAAGGGACATTGGCAGCAGCACAAGCACCGCAAATAGGATGTCTGCCGTCACACTGTCACCACATCAGTCAGCACTTCAACCCAATTGTCCCGTCGTAGCACGTTACCTTTTGTTTCCTGCGTCGGCATCTTTGACAGGCTGCAGATATCCGTTTTAGGCCATGGCGCGGGGACTTTATCCTATCAGCCGTGTCTGAATGAGTATCGTAGCCTGTCGAGACATTTTCGAATACTGCGGGGAGTTCTCCGTCGTCTGTGGCGGACATTTTGGTTGTGGTTGGCGGTATGGATGTGTTTATGAGATGAAGCCGAGAATTGGATCAATGCCTGATGCGATGCGATAAGACTTATCGATAAGATGGTCAATCACCGATTTAATGCCGGAGCTGCCGAAGTGGGGCATTTCGGTCCTATCATGACGCACGAGTGAGGCATTCAATTGAGGAAGGTACGGACAGACGGATCAGAAATAATTAAAAACTTAGAGGAAGATATTGGAAGTACTCGGTCAAAAAAACTAGTTCGAATACAATATATAATACCGTATCTAAGTGCTAGTGTAGCTTTATTATGATTTTTCTTATCTATCAATACATGCTGGATGTTAATTTGCTGCCATCTTAACTCTTTTCCATTGCTGTTTATTTCTAATATCAAATTAGACATACTGCGCAGATCA
The DNA here is from genome assembly GCA_004367095.1 of Fusarium nanum. NCBI lineage: Eukaryota > Fungi > Ascomycota > Sordariomycetes > Hypocreales > Nectriaceae > Fusarium > Fusarium nanum. The sequence continues at coordinate 41,015 of QGDY01000176.1, read as the reverse complement.
CAACGAAAGTTGTAGTATATATATAAATTGGCGATTTACTGACTAAGTAGTGATCTTAGAACTCGCTCTGTATATTGTTAGTAGACGATAACCCTTTGCAGTTGCTACATTATCCATCATTCAACTTACCCTACGCTGCTCAGAGTGTTATAGCACGTGACTGGCTAGCTGACCTGCGGAATCGGGACCGACCGACGCTAAACTACTTTGATCCTTGTGTCTTGTTATCCCTGACCTACTGAAAAGGTCCTACGTCTACTTGTACTTGTTGTCTCTTCTCTCCTCGTTTTCAACCCCGCAGATCAAAAAGTGGCTGTGAATAATAAATCAAAATCTTGGAATTGTGATTTGCTGTCTGGTAGATTAGTCAGTTCAATACGACGGGCGCTTAATATCTTCAGCCTGATTTGGTGCCCGATGATCCAGCCTGTTCCTTCACCTTTTACTCATCTTACCTTTTTCTGCGACTAACGACGTATCGACTATGGCAACTGGGCTTGAGGCCCTAGGTGCTGCGAGCGCAGTAATACAGCTCGTTTCATTTTCTACCAGCGTTATCTCAAAGGCGATCGACGTCTACCAAGGCAGACCATTGTCTGATAGTAGCGTGGAAAAGTACGCTGAGGAACTTCAAAATGCCCTCGCTCAAGTCGAGCTGTGCTGCCAAGGTGCAAATATGCAGCAATCTGCACATGAACGTAAGATTACAGAGATTGCCAAAAAGTGTCAGAAGTCGGCTCGGGAACTTCAAGGTGAAGTGAGGTCTTTAAGCAGCACGCGCCAGAGTGGCAAAGCTTGGAATGCCTTTAGTTCAGCAATAAGAGCCAGGTATCACCAGAACAAGCTCCGTGATCTGGAAGGAACTCTTCGAAAGCAAAAGGAGGTTTTGGAGACTCACCTCCTCGCGTATATATGGTATAAGCCCTGTCACCTTATTCACCACTATCACTGACTGGCAACAGCACCCAAACTCAAGCTGTAGCCTTGACACAGAAAAAAGAGTTCCAAGCTCTTTCAGATCATGTTCAACAACTCGTTGGACAGATCGCCGCTGGCAATACGAGTTTTGAAAGTCGTGTCCAGGCTGAACACGGCGAAACTCGTGCCCTCCTCGCGAAAGAAGTCAAGGATACAGGAGGCCAGGTGACTTCTGATATTGCTACAGCTAGTCAAAGGACGAGGTTTCTCGACAGTCTGAAGTCCAACAGCATGAACCAACGTTACAACGATATCACGGATCCAGAAGAGGCAACATACCAGCGCATATTTGCCGCCTATGACCGGGCTTGTGACGATATGTCTGAGCCAGATCGGGATGAGATCGAGTTGCTCTCGAATGACCGATACCTTGCCAGTATTGGCAAAGGGCTAGACCAACTCGCTAATTGGTTACAGACCAGCGACTCTCTGTTCTGGATTAGCGGAAAGCCAGGGTCAGGCAAAAGTACATTCTTGAAGACTATTGTCAACAGCAGTTCTGTCAAAATGCTGTTGGAACGCTGGGATCCCCGAGCGGAGATTATCTCCCACTTCTTTTGGAAGATCGGTTCCAAACCACAGAACTCCGTTAAAGGGCTTCTATGTACCCTCAGTTACCAAATTTTGCTACGTCACAAGGACCTTCTTACCTCAATCCCCAATTTTAAAGACCTGGTCGTCTCCAAGTCGTCATATCACGATTGGTCGCTTGTAGAAGCAAAGAGCCTTCTTTTGCATTTGTTGAACAACAGTGACAAACACTTCTGCATATCCATTGATGGACTTGACGAGGTCAATGACGAGGAAGGTTCTGAGGCTATCTTGAGCGTCGTTTCAAAACTCGCAGAGCAACAACGAGTTAAGGTCTGTGTGAGCAGTCGACCTGAACATCAGTTGCAACTAGGGTTATCGGCTTTGCGTGCACCAAATATCAAGATGGAATGGTTTACGGCTTGCGATATGCAGCTCTATGCGAAGAAGGAGCTGGAACCACTCAGGTCCTCTGGACTGATTCAAGATACCGACTGTACGCAACTGATCTCCACGCTTGTCCGAAAAGCTAGTGGGGTGTTTCTCTGGTTATGCCTTGCAACTCGTAGTCTCAAGGACGGAGCGAAGAATGGAGACTCCGCCTCTGAGCTTCAGTCAAGGTTACAGCAACTGCCTGGCCAGCTTGAAGATCTGTACACCGATATGTGGAACAGACTGAACCATAACGTGCCCATATACAAGGAAGTAGCAGCATCAATCTTCCGGTGTGCGATTGTAGCAGAGGAAATGTATATTACATATCATGATGGTTCGACACCCTTTCACTGCGTTTTCCCAACGATAGTATCACTCCGCTATGCAGTTGATCCAGAATTCGCCAAGGACTTCGCGCAGACGGCTAAAGATCCTGTGGCTTTGGATCCACTGCTCCTGTGCAACAGGATGGAAGAGATGATCAAGACTCGTTCCGCCGGTTTGCTAGAGGTAGACAGGAAGTCCGAAACTGGCCTTTGGGCAGCCGAATTCATGCGGGAGGTCCGATTCATTCATCGCACTGCCCACGACTTTTTCGTCAGTACAGAAGCCGGGAAGGCAATTCTCAAGCACTGCACAATTACCTCTATGGATTTGCAGATAAAAATGTTAGAGAGCTGTGTATGTTTAGCCCAGTTGGTATATACCAGGCGCCCATTATCAGTTGACGGTGCATCTCTTATGTCACAAATTCGCCAAGTTGTAAAGTACAACCTAGACTTGATGGAGGAATCCCAGTACGAACAACATATATCTTCACTTTTGGCAAGACTTGAAAAAGCATACAGCAACGGATACGCTGATAACCATTCAACGTATCGAGCCAAAACTGAGTACCCATCTTTTCTTGGTATGACAGCCCAGTGGGACCTCTTTGACGACTTCACTGCATCCCACGCTATAAAGGCTACTTCATCAACTGCTGTCGAGGATATATGGCGGGCAGTATGGAACAGGAACTTCCCACCAGCCGAGCATAGTCTAATGTCATCGATAAGACTCATTAAAGCAACCTTACCTATCGTATCACACTGGCATCAAGATTATGACTACAATCTTTGTGAAGAAGATAGCCCTATCATCTGGAGACACACACCATTCACAAGGTTGCTTGTAGAAGGCCTTTCTATTGTTACCTGGATAAACGCAGTCTCCAGATTCGGCAAGAACCCCATCGGCGAAACGGCACTGTCTACCTTTCTCGATCTATTGCTAAATGCAGCCTCGGATGTACCTAACTGGGACGCCCATATGATTATTACTAGTCAGCTGTTTCCAGCAAAGGGGACCTTCCTCGCTATCCCTCGCATTTCAAATATCAGTATATACGCTGCATTTTGCCTAGCTGCCCAGGAGAGTGTTCCTACAGATATTTCAGACCTTGGATGGGTATTCTATCATAGAGTCTCATTGAGATTTATCTTTCACAAAGTGGTCAGGGATCTAACGTCCAGAGTCGGCACCCCGCCATCGCTAACCGGTCAACTTGACCAGATCTTGCAAGCACGTCGAGACTCGCCACCACGGGTTCAACTTCTTATCAGATCGGAACGTGACACGAAAGTATGTTATGAAACGTTGTCACAAGGGCCGTTTAAAGCTCTCAATGGAATTCTGTTTACAAGGTCGTCTCATAAAGAACCAACTCAAGTGCAACTAGAAGAAGAATTAACTTCTCTAATAAGAGATTGCAAAGCAACCAAGGTCACATCGTTACAAATGGCATTTAACAATCTAGAGCAACTAGGCTACGGCCTCTGTATTAGTGATCGTGCTGGGAACCGATCCGGAAGGTTTGGAAGACGTTTAACTGATTCGATGTCCACGTTAATTAAAAGTTAGACGAAATATAAGATAGTGCTGGCTTCCCCGAAGACTGCAGACATCTCGAGGCCAAGCGATCAACACTACAAGCTGCGAAAAGAACAGATATAGAAGTAAACCCGTGTATCGACGTCACCCAGGCTCTCCAATGTCGCATGAACGTGCCCTAGGGCTATCGCATGGTCCAGGGGTTAGAGTCCTGCAACGTATATTGCCCTAGGACAAAGCAGTACTTGGCAATCTAAACGGCAGTCGATTCAAGACGGCGCGATATTGCATGGATGTTTAATCACGTATTGTTGACTACGTATAACCTATGGTAAATCTTTCCGGACTTGCATCTTAACAACCCTTATAGTCGTTACCTGCGATTAACACCGTATTGGTTTAGCTTGTACACCTTGAAGGAGCAGCCACGTGTGCATTTCACGTTATCTGTCATCGTGACGTGTCTTGTCGAACAGACCCGGTTAGGTACCGATCGATAAGAACAGTATAAAACAAGACCACTCGATCCTCAAGTTAATAATGTCCGCTAATCTACCAATGACCCGCGTCCCGATATCGCGAAGCTAGTGGCGTAGCATGGACCGCACCAAGGGAAACACCTGTCCCAAAAAGATGCCGGAAATAGCCTAGTCTTATCATCCCTTCCCCGGATTCTCAACGCCTATCATGTTACCTGTTTGGTAATAGTCTTTCCCCAGATGTAACTCCCTCAGTCTAGGTATTAAAGCCTCAGGTACATCTTGCCTTCTCCTCTGAAGTTGTCAATACCAATCATCATGTCTCCTAAAACAGAATCCATCTATCGAACCGAAAGTTCACGTCAAGGAGTTATCCAAGATGTCTCAACACCGCAGCTCCGAAAGAACAGATCGTTTATTTCTGTCCTGGGCATGTCCCTCGCCATCACAGCCGTACCATACGGTGTCGGCGGTCCCTTGGTCTCTACCATCTACGGCGGTGGTCAACTCTCCCTCTTCGTCGGTGTCTTGGTAGTTGTCTTTCTCCAAGGCGCAGTCGCTTTGTCTCTCGGAGAACTCGCCTCTCGATACCCAACCTCTTCAGGAGTATACTACTGGTCATACCGACTCACCGAGAATAAAAGCTATCAGCATGCTATGGCCTACTTCACGGGCTGGGTCTGGTTGATCGGCAACTGGACAATCGCTCTATCCGTCAACTTTGGCTTTGCTTCGATCATCGTCGCGACGGTTACCATGTATCGACCCGATTGGGCAGCTACCGCGAATGAAACACTATACATCTTCTTTGGCATATGCCTTCTTATCTTTGCGCTTTGTGCTGTTGCAGATAAGGCTTTGCCGTTGGTTGATACAGCGGCTGCTATCTGGAGCGTTGTCACTACAGTAGCGATACTTATTGCTCTGGCTTGCACTGCTAAAGAGGGAAGGCATTCAGTGACCTATGGGTTAGGGCATTTTGATCTGAGTATATCCGGTTGGGGAAACTTTTCTTTCTTTATTGGGTTGTTGCCCCCTGCCTATGCCCTTTCAGCTATTGGGTTGATCATGAGCATGACTGAGGAGTGTGCCAATCCAGAGATCGAAGTTCCCAGAGCCATCACCATGTGTATTCCTATCGGTGGGGTGTCTATGTTGGCATTCGTTCTACCGATCTGCTTTACTCTACCGCCGTTGGAAGATGTCCTCGCTGCTCCATATGGCCAAGCACTGCCATTTATTATAGACACTGTTACTGGATCGAAATCCCTCAGCTTGGCACTATTGGTCATGGTTCTGCTAGTCACACTATTCTGTTCCGTGAGCATCACAACAACAGCCTCGCGCTGCACTTGGGCACTATCGCGAGACGGCATGCTCCCTTGGGCCAATATCTGGTCAAAAACCCTGTTCAACCAACCGATCTACGCCCTGGCTCTTGTTACAGTCATCGAGATCGCCTTAGGGTGTATTAATCTCGGCAGTACCAGCGCCTTCACAGCTTTTGTGTCTGTGGGCGTCGTGGCCTTGGCCTTAGCCTATCTGATCCCGATCGCCTTGAGCCTTGCTTTCGGTAGAACAGAAGTATCCAAAGCAAAATGGTATCTCGGCAAGATCGGAACAGTAGCAAACTCGATATCCGTCTTGTGGATCCTCTTCCAGCTTATTCTCTTCAGTATGCCCTCAGCTCTACCTGTTACGGCAGAGACTATGAACTACGCCTCCGTTGTGCTTGTTGGTTTCTTGTTTTTGTGCGGGGTTTGGTACTTTGTCTGGGGAAAGAGGAGTAAGTGCGCCCCGTGGCTTGTGTTAGAGCCCTACTAATAATCCCAGCTTTTACAGAACCGAAGGTTGAGGCGGAGTGGATGATGAACTAGGATGGTGTGGGGTACTTGATAGAGTAGATACTGAATAGACGACTAACCGGATCTGGAAACTATTGTGTCCAGTGTATGTGACTATCTATTTGGACGATATAGTTGTGGATTGACTGAATCGATTACCGAAAGAGGCTTATTGTCTCGGCGTGGCAGGTACCCAAACGTCGTAGTCGTATGATGACGTGTGATGTAATCACTGGCATATCATTCAGGTGATCGAGAAGAGCGATCTGGTCAGTTGTTATCCGTTAGGCTTAGAAAGTCCACTGAAAAGCGATATATAAAAATACATTGCCTTTAAGAAATCCAGGCAGGGTCTTGGCCCACCTACCTGCATCTGATGCCCTTAAGGTCAGTATCTGATTATTAGTAAGATTAGAGATCCTTAGAGATTTCAAACTACGCATCGCCGGGCATCGTATTACCAGATGTGCCATAAGCAAACCACGAGTGGAGGCAATTCTATAGAACGAAAAGTTCAATTATTACAAGTCTACTCCAGACTAACTACCTAATAAGGAAAGCTCCCCTCAGGAGCCTTTTCTAAAATACCACTCTGCTTCTGTTTCTCATGTTGCTCGCGCAAATAAGGCAGCAGAATACCGTCCCAGTGATGCTTCCCTTTATACAGCGAAGCAGCCTCATCCCAATTGTCAATCGCCTCCGCCAATCTTCCTGGAACATGTGGTTCCTGTGCGATACGTGTAATCGGCTCGAAATACGTTCGGATGGTGAAGAGCAGAGCTTTAGAGCGGGGAAGACGGCGGAGGGATTGGCGTTCGGAGCGGAAGTAGAGATCTTCGATCGTGAGGCCTTTGTCGTTTGCGGTTTCCCAAGCTGAAGAGTCAGTAAGAGTATTTGTAGCGGTGGTAGGGGACTTACAAGCCACTTCAGTGCTATTCTGATCGCCCATTCTGTGAGACCAATGAAGGCCATCGTCAAGTTGGATGAAGAACTAAACAGTTAGCCAGAATGACCCTAAAACTGAAGAAAGCTTACATTGTTGCGAACAACTGCCTTGTCTGGCTGCATCGACTTGAAGAATTTGTTCATGGACCGTTGAAGTTTAGTCTGGTAGTGGGGAACCTTGGCTTCAATGTGGAGAGTATCAAGAGACATTCGGAACTTCTCGCTCAACCGCCAGAAGCCAGGTAGACAGACGGCTCCTGCATCCAGATGGTAATGGCCGTCTAATCAATTAGCTTGGTAGGTTTGAGTAGGTGGGAGACTTACCGTCTTCTTCGACCATGATGACGAGATCATCCTGAACCAGTTTGGCTGCCGTAGCCATCGCTTCCTTGGGATCGCCTAGACAGTTAGCCAGGAATACTGGGGTCACGACTGTACTCACTGGCAGGATAATCGAAAGCCTCTCCGGTAAGACTATTCCTCAACTTCCCATCCTCCAGCGAAAAGATCTTAGGATATCGCACAGTCAACCAAGCCGTCAACTCCTCGAGAACCTCAAAGCAAGCATCCCTTGTAACGGCATTATCAACATATTGAACATGCGCATCAATATCCTTTTCCAACTCCGAGACTTTAGTATCATGGAACCACATAAAGTTAGAGTCCATCTCGATCCAGTTATTCCAGTCGAGCTTGCGGATGCCCATTGTTACATGGTTGGGACCATGGCGGAAGGGGCGGTAGAGTTGAGGCTTGGTGACATCGAGATCGAAGTCAGGAAGAGGTTTGGGAGAGGGTGTTTTCCATTCTATGTCGTCAGGTTTCGCTGGGTTGTTAGTTAGCCTGTCGCCTCAAGGATATCGCGACATGACTTACCAGCAGTTTTGGCAGCTCTTCCCTTACGCATCCATTCATACGCGGCGGCAACGATAAAAATACCGAAGGCAACAGCAGCCAAAGGCAAGAGATCGTGACGCAGACCAATTAATTCCAGTAGTGAGGACATGGTTGACGTTGATTGTTGCTTCAGTGTCATTGTGATGGGAATAAGCGTATTTAAAAACTTCTTAGGCGATGATATCCGTGGCCCAGAAACTTGCCGCTTTGGGACATTCGCTTAGCCAGTCAGGTTGGATCGGTTCGTCATAGTGCACTAGTCCAAAGACGGTAAGCCATAGCCGTAAGCGGTAATTCTCAACGATCTGGTTCGACCCCGCGTTGAGAGTCCGATGCGGGGGAAGGAAGGAAGGACGGGGGCAGCTGAGGCTCTTGTTGATAAGGGAATGACTATCTATAAACTTATCGTAGTATAGTCACTGAATCTCTTCTTGTGGGTTGTTCAGGATAACGAAGTCCTCGTACGAGTGTTGTGTTGTCGATGCCTTCCACTGAACATCATTCGGGCGTGGGTTTCTATTGTGCTGTGAACAAACGCTTCTAGTAATTGTATTCTAGACATCAAATTCATCGCTGCCTCGGATTAGACTGGGAAGCTGCCTAATAAGTGATCTACCAGCAGAGAAAAGCTACAATATTTATTTAGGTATCAATACGCAATGAAATAAAAAACCTCTGAAAATAGAAGAATCGTATTCTATAAGCGGTATGGTACCCTGTAGTTACACTGCGCTCTTTAACATTGAGGTCCAGCGGCCCACTAATTACCCACGGTCATACCTCTTTCAGCGCTAGGGTTCGTACCTACAGGCTACAGTACATCCAGTTTAGCGCGGATGCCCGGGCACTGTTAACGCTCGAAAGCAGGAGGGTGCCCCTCTTGCAATTGACTTCACGCACGGAATATCTACCCAATCTGAGCGAAGACATATCCTGCACTCTTTATACTTCGCGAGATCATATTTAAAGTATGGGCAAGTATACTTTTGAACGTTATAGTTTTTAATAGTTTTTTCACTATCTTTCTGCCTTTCTTTATTTCCCTTTCTATCCCCGTTATCCGTCTCGCTATCCTCGATTTAGATAGACTTATGGTATGCTATGCGTTGTAACATCCGGTGGGTTTCCTCTGCAGCATGATCTATTTGACTCGTCAGCTGTCATAGTAACGCTGCTTGACTCTCACTCGGTGCTTCTACGCTACGAATTGAACATTGAACACATCCACTATATGAAGCTGTCGAAAATCAGACTCCTGTGCATTTGCTGGGTTGCGTCCTGTTCCGTACTGTCCGCCTATGACCATCGCCTCGATAATACTCTACTTGTGGTGCGTTTGCTTTTATTGCGAAGTTATGACCTTCTTGCTCAGCCTGTTAAAAATCACCCATGGCCTAACTGGAAGCGTGTCTAAATACCACAGAATTGCAACATGCTATTTGAGTATATTTGTACATGGAATCACGGATTAACTAATTATGAATAGAACCATTTTCAGGAATCCTACTTTGTCAAGTGCCCAATGTTGGTATAGCTTTAGAATGAGATAGTTAAAGAAGCGACACAGCATGGTGATGCCTTGCCAATGCCCATGTATCTTAATCGATCTCTGATAACTCCAACAGATATTCTTGTTTATGTCTAGACTACTGGAACCGCAAAGTCCTCTTAGTCGCTCGCCCATTGCGATCATTAGGCAATATCCTTGCCTACAATCAATCACCGTTCTCAGACAGCCATCTCCTAGTCCCAGAAATTGTAGCTTTACCTCTATCATGGACCGAGAGCTCGTAAAGGCTAGGGCCTGCTAGTACTATAAGAATTAGGCGTCTTCTTATCGGTGACGTACTCGAGAAGAGCGGGATACACACTGAGTTGATCCTGCTACGGATAGGACTGCTATGAACTAGATTAGTTACCGATCATTCCATTGGTGTGTATATCTACATGCAAATATTCAGCTCTTTTTCTCAGCCTTCTTCTTAGAGGCCTCTACTCTTTCCTCAATCTTAGAAATCTTCACGATCAGCTGGAGACCTTGGTTGCAGCAAGACCGCACATACCACGCTTTTCGAAGGAGAGGAACTGGCATCTTGGGTCCAAGCACCAGTATATGCGACTAGATTATCTTGAGCCTTTTTGTGGTAGTGCTTGACGGGATCCAGGGCCATTTTGGATGTGAATGTAAGAGAAGAGATATGTCCACTAATAGGGTTATAGTCTTTGGGGCTTTGTTGTAGAAGGTGAGCGTGTTGAATTTGAGTACATCTTTCATGGGCATCATATATAGTTAACGACGAAATCTAGTCTTCCATTCAGCTCTTCTCTGAGACATGGGTCTCTTTAAACCAAGCCCGATCACGAGACGCGTGACAGTCATTGTAATACTTGAACATCACATCGGAATCTTTGGTATTGCCAGACTCGGACAAAACAAGGTTTACAAATATGGTGGCAAATAGTTCTGAGGGAAACGCATAAACTGATTCAACCCTGGTTGTATCATCTCAGCCTCCGCCTGACTCAAGAAACAGTCGCACAACGCTCAAGAAACAACCCGATGGTTTGTTTTATCTGGATTCGGAAGTTCCAAAGTCCCACTTCACTGAAAAGGGGACAGAATATGGAACAGAGTCAGAGCGGCCTTTATAGTTGATCGGTCACAAGCAGCGAGATCATAAGGAGGTACCCTTGGACGTGCAGCGCTTTCCCGCATTGGAAATTGAGGCTGCCGACTTCAGCGCCACATCGCTGAATGGAATTACCGTATTAGGAATGATCGGCTATTTGCCAATCTGGCCCCCTGTCAAAGACTTGATTTGACGCTGCTGACATATATCAACTGAATGTGGCTTGGAAACGTGGCTAACGTCTTGCTGGCGGTGAAGCAGAAACTTCAATCAGAAACTTTGGAATTGCCGCATTGAGCTTAGTCTTTTCCCGGGAGGTTGAAACAACAACAAGGTATTATGCCCTCTTGTCCAATTAACGACCCAAGACAAGGATTTCTCCAATTTCACCTGCATTAACTGGGTATGACGTGGTAATTGCTTTCTCTTTTGTTCAGGAGAAATTACAGAATCAGTGATTAAAAATTACAATAGAGCAGTGACTGCTTAACTTGCCGTGACATATTACTTTATATGCGAATGTGTGGTGTAAATCTGACCCTCCCTGTCGAACAACCTTCATTCTTTGTTGATCCTCCTTGCCCAGTCACACAACCACCATGGCTACCCGAGGATTGATCTTCATCCAGAATCGTGCTCCAAGAGCTGCTAGCCTTTCGGAGAGAGATGTTGATGAGCATAAAGACCTGATTGGCGATCTATACTTGAGTCAAAATCAAACTCGCGAGCAAGTGATTCAGCATCTCAAAACAACATTTGAGTTCAGTATATCGTGAGTCCAATCCTTTCCCACATTTCCTAGTCAGAACCCCAAGCTAAAGTGTGTAGCCGGGATCAGTTCTCAAGAGCAACGAGACGGTGGGGGTTTCAGAAGCAAAGTCGTGGAGGCAACTCTATCCAACTATCACCGAGTGAGGCAGCTAGTGAACGCACGACGGACGACGCTGCCAGAAACGAGCCTCTCAGCACGACCAATATAGACGACCCTGGGGACCAAGAGCCTACAATCACAGGTGAGTCGAGCAAACGCTCAAGAAGTGCTGCAAGCTCTAGCAGTCGCAGAAGCGATACCACGACTCATGACTCCTCTTCGCCCTTTGTTCGTCGCCTGGTGAAGCGAATGAAGCCAAGACATGAAACAGGCAACACGCCTGCTGAGAGCCTGCTAAGAAAACAATTGGACCTTTCCAATGACACTGACCTTATATTAACGCCACACGTGGAAGCGGAACTTGATCAGTCAAGGTCAAAGTATGAAGAAAGGTCCAATGACGAGCTGTCGGCAGATTATTTAGTCTGCTGCTATCGTTACAACAAAGCATTCTGGTACTATCGCAAGCTCTCGGTGCCTTTTCCATACGAGACCTTTTCGACCAAACAGCGACGCGACAGGATACTAGATCTTGCAAGGACTGCTAAGACATCAAGAGCCTCTGAGATCGTAAGGGAAATGATGGAGTCTGAACTTGAGGCAAGCAATGATTCTCTGTCTGAAGATGGGTCAAAGCAATCTCTCCCAGGCAAGGCTGAGATGTGCCCTAGGCAATCATTCCTGTTCCATCGTCATCTCGCGGACATCTACGAACGCCGAGGTGATAGCACTAGTTTGGCAGAGAAGCACCTGAATATAGCGAAGTTATTCACGATGGCCTTCAACGGACTTGCCCCACATGCTATTTCAAAGCTTTCTGAAGAGCAGGTCTTACAGAGTATACAGACAAAAGAAGACAATACTCCGCCATCAATAGACCTTTGGACGCTGCTTCATCTTCTCCCAGGACACAAGGTTGCTGATATTCCAGAGAATTTGCTCAACTCACTGGAATGGGATGCGACGTCGCTGGTCTTGGATCTCAGGGATTGCCTTGATCGTTGCTGGGGAGCACTAAACAAGAGAGAATTTTTGCCAACATTGCACTACGATGCAGGACAGCATGAAAAGACGGAGGTCACTGATATTGACCATTTGGCTTTCCAACACGACCCTCTTTTGATTTGGGCAAAGACCAGCCTTCTATTCACATTCCTCTGGACGAAGATACAGTATCACGCTCCTCCTATATGGAATCATCATATGTTATCCTCCACGCAGCTCCTCATGGTCATAAGTAGGATGATCGTTCGACGGTCATTACTTCTTTCCCAACACGTTACGCCGCCTCTAGACCCAGAAGGCAGGCTATTAGAGCTTCGAGATTCTGATCTGCAAGATTACCGTGGGGTTGTGAGGACGCTCCTTCTTGAACATCCATGGATGCCAGACCAGATCAAAAGAGAATTCGTTACGGAATTCGTGGAACACTACTCCTGGTCCCCCCCAGCAGGTCGCAAGAGTGTCCTCGCTCAACAGATGCAAACTTATCAGATTGGAGCACTAGAATTGGTCCTGGCCGCCAGAAGAGAGGCAGAGAGCTGCCCGACAACATCCACTTCTACTACATTGAGAGAGGTCACGACCCTAGGGCCAGGGGCCAGCGACATGGAGTCTACATCAGAATTCAACGAGTTTCTGGAATGGTTAGATCTGCCACAAGGCCAATTAGACTCTACCAGAGGGACAGATATCGTCGCAGCTGTCAAGAAAAGGCAATATGAACCATCGGTCGACTCTTCCAGTGTTTCAATCTGTACTAGGACATCATCTATATACCGCAGTGCATTGACTGGAAACCCCACCATGTCCAGATCGTTGGCATCTCGGTCCTCACTCTCTTCCCAAATATCCGTCTCGAGCTCATTGAGGCGTTTCAAAGCGGCAGCACTGAAGAGACGAAACTCATCTGAGTCGGTCATGGGAGTGAACTTGTATGACCCCAGAAGGAAGCTACAGGATGTTTCCTATGAGGGAGTGCAAGACCTGCAGGTTCAACGGTATCTCAAAACGACGATGGGTCTGAACCTTGGTAGACGATAAGTCACGCATTTTGGAAGACAAGCAGGATACGAGTGATTAAGGGCGACTGGAGGAAGATGGAAAGCCATCAGTGAGGGGACGGATAGGCGTGACTACTACCAAGATGACAGAATGACAAGCATCCCCTATTGTCTCCTCGACGATGTATCGGCTACAGCTATTATAATTTACAAGTTAATTTATTCTTAACCTTACAGTAGAAGCGAGAATTTGATAAGGACCGATTCCTGGCGAAATAGGCGTCGTCGGCTTATCAGTCTCAAACGCTCACTAATTACTTGCTCGGATAACTCTTTTAGCGCTGTGTTACAGCACATCTCCAGCGGAACTACCCACTACACTAGTCTCCGTTAGCGGTCAGGTACCTCTGTATTTCTAACCGTTTTAACAGCCGCAGTGTTATAATTACTTTATTAACGCCCTCAACGAGATTCAACATTTAAACATCAAGATTCTCCTTCCACCTATTGACCTATTTGTTGATCAATCTGTTGATCAACCTGTTGACCAATGTGACCCTGACCCTGCGCCTTGTCAATCCCAACATCGCGTTTGAAAGCCTCCAACCAATCCTTATTTTCAGCAATAGTCTGATTAAACGGATCATCACTGCCTTAGTTAGCACAACTCTCAAACGACTGCTAAACCCACTCATTTCAACCACTTCCACTTACGCCCGGGGCTCACTTACTCATTATAACTTATCCACCTAGCATAATGCTGAATCTCCTCATCACTAGGAACCCTACTAGCCGGATTATGCGGCGACATAATACCAGCAATCCACCTCCGCAACTCCTGCGTAAACCACCTCCAATAATTATGATCGTTCAAAAACGCAGTACTCGTCTTAAGCACTAAACTCCTAGCAGCCAGGATGTGAGGATCTGGCCTTAGTGGCGTGTTCCACGTTTCCGAAGGAAACGTCTCTGGATTGCTGGAATGTCGTTGTCGAAAAGCGGCGAGCCAGTAATCGTCGTCGGCAGCTGTGTGGTTCATAAGAGAATCTGTTCCGTGAATTATAACCCTTGCTTGATGTCGTAGTTCTTCATCTGTAGGTTCAAGACCGATTACGCGTTGCATGGTTAGGTATGAACTTAGTTCCTGTTCAAGACGTGTGTAGTCTTGAATCATGGCATTAAGATTCAAACCCTCCGATAAACCAATTAACTCAATACCCGTCCGCTGTCGGAAGGGAAGTAACCAATCGCCAGGTGAATGGATAATCTTGATCAACCAATTCGCGATAAAGTCCGATGGCGTAGCTGAAACTTCCTCGAGTCGTCCAACGATCATACAGCATTCTTCTCGGAGCTCATCATCGCGTATACTGAGATTGAGAAGTTGTTTCGCTTGTACAAATTCCTGGAGTTGAGTTTCGAAAGGACATCCTTCGAAAATATTGTTCTTGCCGCTGATTTCCATCGACGAGAGACGAGATTCGGCGTTTGTTCTCATAGGACCGAATTGAGCGCGTTGGGAAATTTCTGCATTCGAGAACACCAAATCGCGGAGCCATGAGCAGCACATAAAATTGGTCTGGGATAGTGGTTCGGAGGCGAAGAGGATTCGACATGCTTCGAGTTGCATTTCGTCGCCTGTTGGCATTCTGGCGTGTTGATAGAAGTGATTCTGCATGAAATATGCGAGTTCCAGTTTGAGTAGCTCGTAAGCTGTTCGAGGTGTTTCGACGAGTGCTCTACTTCCTTCAAAAGGGAAAGGACTATTTCTCTCGGTCTCGATAAAGTCTGTTCATTAGCACCCCTTCTCACATGGTCACAGTATGACTTACAAGGCGGTATCGAATTCTCAACCAACTCAACAATATGCGCTTCAAAGCCCCAATCTCCCTTCCAATCAGCCATCGTCTTCCCAGCCTTAAAGTGATCCGCTAAATGATGAACGCGATCACTCCAATTCTCCATAACAAGATTACAAAATCCACAGCGCGATCGTATTGCTGGTGGTGGGGCTTTCCATTGTCTCATAGGCCACTCAGCAAATTTAGTGTTGTGAACCAGTTTAAGATGCTGATTCAAATGATCTTTTCGATTGAATGTGCGTTCTTGGACTGGTCGGTTCTTGCATGCTGAGTAATTATGCGTTTCGATATGTGCATCATCCGGATCAACATGTCCACAGAACACACATCTGATTTGGGAATCGTCGTCTTTTTGACCGCGTGGTCCTTCGGGACTACAGACCCAGCGTTCGAGCGGTAGATGAAGTGAATTCTCATGGCGTTGCCAATCGTGTTTTGCTCGAAAGGTCTCCGTGCAGAATGTGCATTGAAATGCTTTATGCGGTGTAGCCAATGATCTTCGCTCCTCTTTATAAGCACGTCTTCTACGCCGTGAAGAACCTCGACTAAAGAGACCGTTAAGTCCAAATGATGATCGGCTGGTATGTGAATTGACGGAACTTATAGAGCTGGATCGTGATGTGCCGACACTTCTGACTGACGGTGTACGAGATAACCTAGTATACGGACTCGTGGAGCCTGTTCTGTTAGTAACACACGATTCATAGGAGGTTTGTCTTACCAGACGACGGCTTAACAGAAGCTACAGCCCTTGCAATAGCTGTAACAGCAGCTGGTTCATCCTCAGGCGGTGAATCAACCCATCTCTGCAACGGATCCATATCAGAAGTATTCCTCACAGCCGGCGTTCCCGGTCGCGGCGGAATATCCATAGCTCTTGTCCTAGGAGAAGAAGCACTAGACGGAATCTTTCCTCGTCGTCTTGCATTGGCTAACCAATTCGATATCTGCGTCTTTGTAAGTCCCGTCTCCTCCTGCAGCATTCTTCGCTCCGGTTCACGAGGATATGGATGATTTTGATGTGTCGCTAGCCAATTCTTTAATATCCGCACAGACTCTCGAGTAAATCGTCCCCCGACTTTTGCTGGTTGTGGAGGGATGGGTGCATCATTGGGTGCTGGAAGATGGTCAGATGAGAAATTAGGCGTCACGTTAAACGGCGCGGAATCAGAGACATAAGGCGTTAGATCATCACTCATAAAACCATCCAAAAGATCCATATCGGAGAATGAAGTCTGGTTGTAAGTCATGATGGGCGTGTCAATGCAGTCAATCATGAGTTGGTAGGATTCAAAGGTTATGCAATGCAGGTAGAAAGAAATGGAAAGCCGTAAATCTTGCTAAGTCATCATCAGAGCAGTCACCTAATTGGTCAAAAACCTTGTCATTGCGCCCTATTGATGGGGCGTCATGTGAGGGGCAGAAAACAGAAATATCGTCATAAAAAAAAAGCTAAAAACTATTTATGGCGCTGAAGGTGGTTTTGTGTTCATCGCGTCGTGAAGTTGGGAAATCATGACGGGGACGGGTCGTTTGTTGATGTAGATGTCGTCAAAGAGTTTGAGGATGCTGGGATGAGGTTTGAGGTAGTTTCGGGCTTCCCAGAGGTACTTTTCTGCTTTTGCAGGATCGGATGTGTTTTGGAGCATGAGGGTGATGAGCTCTTCGTGCTTTTTTCTGTCTTCGTCTTTGAGATTTTCCTACATCACATCAGTATTACTCTTTATACAGTATTGAAAGACTCACCTTGATGTCAAACATGAGATTCATGGTAGGTTCAATGACGGTAGACTTGAAATCCACATCAGGATGCTCCTGTTGAATTTTCTTAGTCCTCGCTTCAAACTCAGCGATAGACTGCTCACGAGTCTTTTCTTGCGGTTGAGCGTTCATTTTTGTGAGATTTGGGGATATTTTGTGTGTAAGTGAAGAATGCAAGTTTCTTCAAGGTGATGTAACTTTACCCCCTCTCAATCTGACCAATAGGAACTCTATGTTCTCGCTTGTATGATGATCATCTATGTAATTGCATAAAATGCAAGAACACGTCAATAGGGCAAAAAGAAAGTCAGTGCCCAATGGCTACTGATAAGTTTTTATAAGTATGCTTAATTCTGATGATACTGTAATATAAACTCGATGATGAGTGTATGAGATCATGCTTTGAGTGCATCCACCAATAAACGTTGCAACTCAGCAATACTCTCCCGCCTCGTCTTCTGACTCGCCATAACATAAAACACATTCCCTAAAACTCGACTATGAGCATTCCAAGATCCTGTTCCGTCTCTCAAAGAACTCTGAAGCTTCTTTGCTGCAAGACTCTTGTAGCCGACACCTGCATCATCACGGAGACTAATAGCCAAGACACTTCCCAGCGCCCAAACACCCAGAACTTGAGAATTATGTGAAATACCATCCACAAAGTCCTTAGACCAGACGCTCCAAGCCTGAGTATTCTCATCCGTGGAAGTCCAATCTTGCTTTGCCCACTTCCACTCCCCATCCCTCTCCATCCTCTGCATTTCTTTAACAGACTCAACAGCAACTTGACATCCAACAGCATGCGCAGTATAACTATGTCCATGCAAAAGGGCATCACTTTTATCGTCACTTACAAACGCGTCAAAAATACTCTCTGAAGCCATGGTCGTGCAGAGCGGTACTAGACCGCCTGTGAGTAATTTTGCATTGACGCAGATGTCTGGTTCGACGCCGAGGAATGATGCTGCTGAGAAACGACCCAGGCGGTATAATCCGGTAAACACTTCGTCGAAAATTACAGGGAGACCAGTCCACTGTGGGTCTTTTGAGGTTGGGGGTGTTATAGTGGAGGTGCGACGAACGACATCCACTAACGCCCGCTGAAAGAGGGGATCCCTAAATGGTCAGCATAACTTCAATCAACAGTAACAAAATTTACACAAATATCATTCCTCCAGCTCCGAGGATAATAGGCTCCATCATCAACGCTCCAAACTTTCTTCCCTGGTCCTGAAGTTTCTGCAACGTCTTTTCGATGTATGTCGCGTAACTTCGGTACTGCTCGGTATTGACTCGGCATTTAATGTCCAAAACCTCCGAGATGGATCCCAGGCTCTGATCATCGCCCATACCCTTCGGCGTACTCACCTCCCACTTACCCTTCACGCATTGAATGGTGGGATAATCGAACCAGTATCCTTTACCTTCATACCACTCTATCTTCTCATTGTAGACACATGGTTCTGCACAGTCCATTGCACCAATCGTGTCACCGTGATAACTCCCCTTGAGACCCAGAATATGAACGTTGTCGTTAGGACCCCAGCCGTAGCGAAGTCGAGCAGCACGAAGAGCCATCTTGACGGCGACTTCGCAGCCCGTACTTCCATTATCCGAGTAAAACACTCTCGAGAACCTCTCATTCTTGGCACCATCTAGCATGATCTCTGCAAGAGCGAGGGCAGGTTCATGGATAGCTTCTGCAAACATGACATGTCCATATCGACCGGCTGCATATGCCGCCGCAAGTGTAAGACGAGAATTCGCGTGTCCCAAACCTTGAGACCACCATGATGCTGAGCCGTCAAAGGCAGGTTGGAGAAGATTGTCTGACTTGGGGTTGAGGACTTGGAAGTAATCTCCGTGGGCAGAGTCAATGGCTGAGATTGTTCCTGCGGAGACGAGTTTTTGTTGGGTGAATGGGTACCAGATCTTCTCACTCGCTTTCTCGCTAAGTGATTCCAGACGAGAAATTCGTTGTTTGCCGCGATTGTCGAGATGCTCCAGAACATGATCCACATTTTGAGACGAGTAGTACTCCTTCATCTGCTCAATATCCTCCTCCACATCTGGCAATCTTGCAGGCGGTTCAAGAACCGTATCAACAGGAACACCCAGCTTATCGAAATACTCCCTCAAGTACTGATAATTCTCATACTTGCCATCCTGAAACAGCAGGATAGACTCAACATCATAACCCCTCATCTTCAAAGACTCGTAGGCAGATATACTCTGCGATATACCACCGAGCTTTGAATCACCGACTAGAATAACAGGCGCACGCAATGGAGCATAGAGATCGGCTTGGGGTGCTCCTGATGGTCCTGGGGAATGGACGCCTCCTGCTGTTTCTAGAAAGAGCCAGCCTGGGCCATAATGAGAGACTGCTTCATTAATCCTTGCCAGGACGGCTTGATCAGAAGGAACGGGCTATTCTGTAAGCGGAATTACACAGAGATAGAGGAGGGAAATCTTACTCTTCCAGATGCTTTGGCAGCTATATGAGGACTACAAGGAATATCATACTGAAAAAGCGTCTCATGAACCGTTCTCGGCGCAAATTTCTGGATATGACTACAAAGTCAGCTATGCCTTTCACTGTGAGTACAACCTTACCACCCATCAGCCTCATCAGCATCCCCCGTAGAAACAGGTTTCAGAAACCATGATTTATCTCCCCGTTTAGTCGCACCATTGCATAGTATTGTGCTGAAAATCGTCTTCCCGACATCTGTGTTTGCACCGTAGACTTGGTGCGCTCGGAGGGAGCGGCGGAGAAGGGCTGAAACTGGGGGCATTGTTGAGCACGATCTAGACCTCGCACCTTGATGAGTAGGAGGGAAGAGGACAGCTTTCGAGAAAAAAGGGTTTCTCCTCGGTCAAACGGCCGGGAGACCGCGGCTTATAACGGGATTTACATGCATGTGCGATCGGCGGCACGGTAGTTGGGCCGGTGGGGAAAAAAGGCGCAATTCAGCTCAACCTCAACAAATTCGTGACTACAAAAGTATATCCTATACTCGTATTAATTTATTTAATTACTCATCTAGTCATCTTATCTTGCCCTGCTTTTTTCTTACCTTTAAAATGTCTAAATTAGAGGAGCAATTGGCCTCTCATCTGCAAAAACGCGCTGAAAAGTCTCAACTCCGAAGCTTGACTACGATTCCACAATCAAACGTCGACTTTTCATCAAATGCATACCTCTCACTCTCATCGATCCCATCTTTACTCTCGGATTATCATACTCTCCTTCAAAGTCATGCATCGCTAGGATCTGAGGGATCTCGCTTACTAGACGGCAACTCAACCTTTGCCGAGAATCTAGAACGTGAAATCGCATCTTTTCACAACGCTCCGGCTGGGTTGTTGTTTAATTCAGGCTTTGATGCGAATGTGGGATTGGTTAGCACGTTACCTCAGAAGGGAGATGTGGTTGTTTATGATGAGTTTGTTCATGCTAGTGCGCATGATGGCATGAGACTTAGCCGAGCGGGGAGAAAGATTCCTTTTAAACATAATTGTGTTCAGGCTCTAGATGATGTTCTCGCGAACATTGAAGGGCATGTCTCTGTTTTTGTTCTTGTTGAGGGTGTCTATAGTATGGATGGAGACGTTGCGCCGTTGAGGGATATTGTGTCTTGTGTAAAGACGAGGTTAAAAGGGAATGGGTATGTCATTGTTGATGAGGCTCATTCTACGGGGGTGTATGGCAAGCAAGGAAGAGGCTTGGTATGTGAAATGGGATTGGAAGACGAGGTTTTTGCAAGGTTGCATACTTTTGGCAAGGCTATGAGTTCCTTTGGAGGTAAGTTGATATACTATAGAGAGAACACTGCTGACGTTTTAGCTATTGTTTTATGCTCTTCTATCACGAGAGAGTATCTTATCAACTACGCCCGAACTCTCATTTACACTACAGCTCTACCATTCTCTTGCCTAGCAAGTATCAGTGTCTCATACCAATACTTGCAAAGCGGACTCATCGATGAGAGACTCACACACCTTTGGGATCTTGTGAGACACACTCACAAGCTACTCGCGTCTCTGAGCTCGACGACAATGGCGATAACAGTCAACAAAGAGCCCAGATCGCCTATCATACCTGTCTTTACATCCGAGCCACGAAGTTTAGCACGATTCTGCCAGGAGAGGGGACTTACAGTGAGACCAATCGTTGCGCCGACAGTACCCAAGGGCAGTGAGAGGGTGAGGATTTGTTTGCATGCTGGGAATGCGATTGAAGAGGTTGATGGATTAATCAGAGCTGTTCAGGCTTGGGTTAAGGCGCAAGAAGGAGAGGTCGCAAGACTATAGACTTACCGTACAGAACCATTCATAAACAAGAGAGAACCAAAACATTAAACAGCACTGAGCCTGCGACTAACTTGAACTGTTAACTTAACAAGTCAGATCTGCGGGTTGTTAGCGTGTTCACAGCAGAAACCAGCACGGCCCTCTTACTCAACGTGACACTCTGGCTTTAATCCAAGACCCGCTATACTAAAGGCTCTACGGGATGACACACATTATGATCAGCAAGTATTCAGTGGAAATAAGCATAAAGAACAAGATTTAACGAACCTCGTTCTTCTAACTGATGGAGAGGAGATAGCACGGCTTTGATTGGGTCGTTTTGATCACGTGATTCTGGAATCGCCAGTCAGAACTCGGTATTCGCTGACAAAGCATTCGACCCAGAAACAGAAGCAATGACATCACAATAGGGTAGCAAGTGGATTTCAGACACAATATGATGTCTACAAACTATTTGCTAAATAGTACCATTCGAGCCAATGCAACAGCTAAAGACTCCTCAAGAGTTGAATCTATCTAACGACGAGACTGGGCGCGTCCAAAGGCAGTTGCCATGCAGACCTTCAATCCACCAGGTGTCTTGTGGCTGAAGAAAGCATTATAGTTCTTTGAGATATTCTCAAAGTCATCTACTCAAAGTCAGTGACATATCTTACATTCGTCAAGAGGAGGTACTGTACCTTCGTGAGTAAACATGAAAGAGGGATCGTATTTTCCCTCGACGACCAAGTCCAAAAGAAAGGGGAAATACTAACATCTGGTCAGTATCTTCCAACATGATGATAGACCGGGCAGACTTACCTTCTGGGCATAGAGCTGTCCTCCACGGACAGTAATAGCCTTCTCCATCATCATTCCAATGGGAAAGTTGTTAGTGCTGTAGAAAAAGTCACCAATCAGAGCAACATTCCCTCCCTTGCGAGTCGCCTTGATAGCCGCGGCAACAGTATCAGAGCTATCACCCTCAACACCCAACGCTCTCATAGAAGCATGAACAGTAGAGTTGGTGCTCCTGAAGCCACTCGCCTCAATACCACGGTCCAGTCCGTGTGGTTCAAGGGACAGGATGTAGTCCGCAGGATCGCTGTGAAGATTGACATTGACAGGAATCATGCCATACGACTTGGCGATGTCGAGACGATGCTCATCCTTGTCGACGGCGTATACCTTGCTCGCTCCTCGAAGCTTGGCGAGACGTTGGATGGAGAGACCGACGGCACCACAGCCCCAGACGCCGACAACGTCTCCTTCGCCTACTTCGGCCAGCTCGTTTCCGTGCCAAGCAGTGGGGGTGACATCGGCCAGGCCAACCAGCTTCTTGGGATCAATGTCATGAGGAGCCTTAACGCAGGTGAGATCTGCATTGGGGACGCGACAGTACTCAGCTTGATCACCAGGGTATCCACCAGTGATCAACGAATACCCAAAAATACCTGACAGGCGATGACCGTACATGCCCTCTAGCTCCTTGGAAGGGTTCGTCTTGTCACACAGCGAGTACTCCTTCTTCTTGCAGTAGAAGCAGTCTCCACAAGCGATGACAGGTAGGATGATGACCCGGTCTCCAACACTCAGTTTTTTGACCTGGGAACCCGCCTCTTCAACGATGCCAATGGCTTCGTGGCCCATGATCAACCCCTTCTCCATAACCTTGTTGAGATCGCCATTGTACATGTGGAGGTCGGAACCGCAGATGGTACAGTGGGTGATATGGACGATGGCGTCGGCGGGAGCTGTGATGGTTGGTTTGGGAACGACACCTAGCTCAATGGACTTTGAACCTGTCCATTGAGCCGCCTTCATCCGCTCGGTGGGATGAGGCTTGTAGGAGGTGGTATAAACGGGCCTTGTAGCGAGTTAGACAGGGACAGGGACAGGGTTCTGGTGATAGTGATAGAGAAACATACTTGGCTACTTCTGTCATTGTTGGTGTTGTTTTTTGTGATATGTGATTGTTGGGAGTCAGTTGTGCGATGTAGTTCACTTCAGAGATCCAAAGGATTTGCCTCTGGCTTTTATCGTGTTTTAACTAAAAGATCGTCAATTCTTCACACTTCTACAATTATCTTTCTCCTGTCTCTAGCCTTAGTAACGAACTTGAAAAACTCCCATCACCATGCCCAGACTCATCATAAAATGGTATCCATGTACAACAAGTCATTCATTTCTAGGTCATCTCACGATAATATCTGCATTAAACGTCAGCCTTCGGTTCTTGACGCGTATCCTAAGCGAATTCGATCATCATGTATGCAAGCATCATTTATACGCGTACAATAAGCGTCATCTGTACGTGCGCTTTTGATAAGGCTGAGCACACCAAGATAGACTTCCACTACAGAGTCTTGGGTATCTGTAGCTTGGTGTAATCTTCCAATCCCGTCGCTCCGCTTCAGGTCCGGAGTTGCATTCTCCAATCACCGTCGTCGCGCTTCAGCTCTAAGTAGCATCCACCAATCGCTGTAGTTCCGGAGTAGCATCCTCCAATCGGAGTGCTCGGCCGTAGGTCCAGAGTAGTTAGCATTAATCACTGATCAGCCCAGAGCTCCCTGCGATCTTGTCTTAGCGTGGTCTGCATCACACGAAGGATGCAACGTTAGACTACTTTCAGCGCTGACATGTTTGATTTTCAAAAATGACTTGATCGTGACGGGATAATAACAGCGCTGAAATACAACTGTAAGCATGACATTAAGATGCTGGCATAGAGTCTTAGTCTTGTACGTAGTCTGATGTTAGATTTGCAGGCCCAGTTATAATAACCCCAACACTTTCAGATAAAGGGCCCAGCTGTCAAGATGCCCCGTATCAGATCAGATCTGACCACAGTATCATTACACTACAGCTCCAACCATGCCAGAATCACTAGCTGCTTTTCGATCCGGGAGAAGTAAGGATCTCCGTGGCCTTGCTGAGGAGCATATGCAGCATGAGTATGCCTTTCTTTTTCTCCTCTGTTTTTGGATACTGATATGACTTTTTAGTTTGAACCAGGAAGAACGAGACATCCTGAAACGTGCAGGGAGTAAAGTATCCACCCATGCAATGCTAGGCTCTGTTGTGGGTGCAGGCCTGGGAATTTACTGCGCTTGGAGGCTGAGGAATATGAGATTGGCCTACTTTAACGCCTTCAGAGCTATGGAAAAACCTGTGGCTGTTCAATTCGCGGATGGCCGTACCAGTACGTTGATTCTGAATTAACTTTGTCCTCTTCTAACCGGGACAGAACCCATTCCTGATATTTCTGACAAGCTGTCACCATCCAAATGGGGGGATGCTGCGACCTACTTCTTCTTTGCCGTTGGAGGTACATTCCTTGGTGGGGAACTGGGTCTCATCACTGGTACTGCTTCAGCCTCACGAACTATCACAAAGAACCCAGAGGTTAAGAGTCGCATAGAGGAGGCGTTCAAAAACTACCGCATTGATGCTATGAAGCAGGAAATCAAGGTATTGGAAAGGAAGCCAAAGTTTGAACACCTCTTCCGATCTTGAGGTCATCGGTTATGTAGTCACAGCACTATTCAAATAAATACACTTGTCGTTTGAAGACCAGGTTCTAGAATTCAATGTGACAGTCTATTTGAGTTTGGACAAATCTTATTTTGACCAGAGAACTCATCTCCGCGGAAGTATCCGCCATGGCTCGCGGAAATCTCCGTCTGACTCACAAAAATAAAACAACATCTGTCTCGCTATCCCGAACTTCAACCATTATGACGTGATTTTGCCAAGCTTCCAACATCACAACATCTGACAGTCCGCGTAAGCAGTGACTCATATTTAATTTTAGAAGCCATCACCAGATGCCCCGCACAAAGGAATCGTGTTAAGGTGGAGGTTTTAAAAAATAATTAAGATCATCAGCTATCGCTGCCGAGACCCAAAACGCAGTATTATTTGTCTTTTTCTATGATGCTCTTGTAGTATGAGAATGTGAAGATTCGCCGCTTATATCTTGAACATAACGATTGGCTTCCCCAGTAATGTACTCCTGAATGAGGGCGCAGTCACAGCCGACGTGCTGTAGAAGCTGCATCTTGAGATGGTGTATTTCGTCGGTCAGCCCCTTTACCTGGGTCGTCAATTCGTGATGCCTCTGCTCCATGTCCCTTTCTGCCGTTTCCAGGTTTTCTTCCTGCACCTTTTTCTTGGTCCGAACCTTGATTGCTGCTCGCCTATTCCTTTCCCTGAGCTTTTTTCTAGCCTGTGTATCAACTTCGGATGGTGGGGATTCTTCCTCAATATTCATTTCGATTTCCGTGAGTGATTCTCGTTGTGTATGGGGTTTCCTGATAGAACCACGTCGAGATGGTTGGCTTAATGTAGTGTCTTCTGCATAGATTGACTTTTTCCGCTTCTTGGCTTCGGAGTTGGTAGATGAGCGACGTCTTGAGGATTCTGCAATGCTCGAAGACCTTTCGTGTTGTGTAGAATCTGAAATGGGGGGTGGCTGGCTCGACATACCGTCATGAGCCCAGAAGGTGTTTGAATGGGGATCGTGAGTTGATTCAGGAATGTATTGGCCCATGTCCAGTGATCCTTGATGAGAATTGTCTTGATGCATAGGAAAACCACCATGGAAATTTGCATCACCAGCCAAATACCACGGACTCCATAGGGCAGTAGGCTCAGGGTTGAAATTTCCAAAGTCGCAGCCTTGGTCCATGAGGGTCATTGGGCTTTGATCCATGGTCAAGTATTCATTCATGTCTATCCATGTTAGTGTGGAATACTCACCAAGTGTAGAGAAGTCGGTGCTCACCAGATCCAATCTCATGCCCAAGAGGTAGATAACTCAGATTTAAGCCAGATGCTCAGATTTGTGTGCCAGGGTTGTTTTAAATCTTTGTGCAGCCTAAAGGGTAATGTGGTGGTAGAATATCACCATGCAAGATGGACAGAGATGTATCTTATGGGCTGCACGTCCAAGATTCCTATTTATCGAACATGGAATAAGCATAGAATTCTAGGATCCTGGTACAGCCAACAGGGGACATAATTTAGGTGAAAACTCGTAGTCATTAGATCGTCATGAATGGTCTGGACTGAGGGATGGACAGGGCTAATGTAGTGTGATGGTACCCGTAGAAGGTGATCCGGTGGAGTTTAGCCACCAGATATGCAAGGACCTATTGGCCAACTAAGCGGGTTGTAAGGCGTTTATACCAAAAGACCGTTAACAGTTTTTGATCACCAATTGCGATTGCAGAAACGCTGTAGAAGTATCCATTGCTCATACCTAATCTGAGTCTGTACGGTAGTATTCGGCAGGACCAACAGACTGAAGCTTTCTGCTTATCGTCATGATACTAAAACTGTGACAGGATGAGCCTAGATAAAGTTCATTAGCTATTTCTGCAAGTGGCAAGGTGCATACAAGCGATGATAACCCCGCCAATGCTGATGATATGCCGGGATTACAACGGCCGCGGGGTTCAGCTAGTGCAAGACATTTCCCTTGGCATCTGTCAGGCATCCTGATAAACATCAAGTCTAACTGGTCCGTTCACCAGGTATGCAGGTGGTGTGGTCTAAAAGTAGTCAAGAACTTTAGTTCGACTGTTGAAGGCCCAACCGCGTGCTTCGGACCGTGGCAAAGCGCCCCGCGATGGTTCTGTGACGGGTTACTACCCTTAATTGGGTTTGTTGAAGGTCAAAGCGTTGCAGCGACCTTGACAAAGTACTCCGATATCCTTCTCTGACAGGAACCGGATTTCAATTAGGGCTTTCGAAGGTACAAGCTCTACTTCAAAGCTTGGCAACACGCTCTGACATTGTTCTGTGACAGGAAACGGTTCTCAACTAGCTTTTGAGGCTTAAGATTGATCACGTAAATCGCCTAAATGATATCTTAATTTCTTGAACTCCCTGTATATACGAGTCTTTCTAGAAGTAGGTCCTACACAGCTTAGCGACAAAACAAAACAATACATTGTTAAACCTCGTGTCTCTTGTTGATAGCTATGCATGCACTAACAAAAGCGGAGAAATTACTACGCCATGGTCGGTCGGCGAACAGGGTTTAATTGGAACAGGTCATTCCCGTGAGAACTGTTGGCTGCGGGTAAGATACTACAGTAGCCAGGTCTGGGGCTGGACAAAATCCCTTTCCGAGCCTCTTTGCCGACATGCATCCAGCTAAGAAGTAGCATATGTGCTTTTTTCTCGTATCCTATGACCGTAACGATAAAACAGAAACGGGGTGGCGGAAAGAAGCGCCACCATACTCGCGATAAGCGAACCACCACCGCCGACTCCAAGGGCGTCAAACATTTGCGTTGTAAAGAGAGGAGCGGCGGCGGCACTAGAAGATCGTGCCACTATGATGACTGCAGCAGCAGAAGCAGCGTAGTCGGCATAAGTGTCGATTATGTAGCTAAAGCATGATACGTGGATCAGCATCAGGCACGTTGACAGAACGGTGCCGCCAATGGTGGGCACGATCCAGTGGACGGAGCTATATTAGATGCCGTTAGTTATAATGTCTCCATATTTGATAAACCAATCGCTTACTTGTACTGGGCACTCCAGCTGAGCCAGAGCATCGAGATGGGGAACCCTACTCCGCCGACCATAGCCAGGATCATATGATCCTCCGGGGGGATCTCTCCACCGCGCGCAACCTTCCGCTTCCGGCGCCGAGAGTTGGCAAAAACAATTAACAGTGCAAATGAGGCGCCGACAACTTGTCCGAGTATCGGAAGCTGAGAAACGGCTGCATTCCATCCCCTCTTGTCATGAAACACGATAGGATATATGCTGAAGAGCATGTATTGCAGAGCAGCAATAACACAAGAGTAGATGCAGCAGAGAAACGCAATAACGTCCAAGAGAAGTCCCCAAGGTCTTACTAGGGCAATTTTGTACAATTGAGTCAGGTTGGGTTTGGTTGCCTCCTGCTCAGATTGTACGTCGTGACCCTCTTTCCTCGCCAACTTGGCCTTGTAGCAAAGGATAGTGTTTCTGTGCGTCTCGGGAATTGTGAACACGACAAGACAAGAAAATGCTGCAAACCAGAGACAGACATACATACCCCAATGCCAGTCTTTCTTCAGCTCGACGGCTCCGGATATGACAGTGCCCAGAGCTGGACCGACCCAGGCCGCCCAGATAAAGACGCCCATGGCATTGCCACAGGCACATTTGTCCCAGAGGTCAACAAGGATACCACCAACAATGGTAGCAGGTCCAGCGGCGGTGCTTCCGGCGAGAAACCTGCCAACCAAAAGTGCTCCAAAGTTGGGTGGCCAGGCCGTCAAGAATGTAAAAGCGAGGTAGAGAAAAAGCGTCGCATACAGCATCCAACGACGACCGTAGAATTCAGACAAGGGTCCAAAGATGAGAGGACCGGCACAGAAGCCCAAGAGGAAGAGAGATGTGGTGAGTCCCGCAGCAACACGTGAGACACCGAATTCTTGAGTGATAGACTCGGTTGCTCCCGTTGTGATACTACTGGCGAAACAACCGTTCAGGGTTATCAACACGGCGACTGCAGATATGTATCGCTTTCTTGCGAGAGGCCAGTTCAGAGGATTTTCTGTATCACAATCCCTGAAAATAATCCAGTCGTCGTTGCTTAGAGACGGGTGTCGGTGCCTTTCGCATTCAGAACTTGGCTTGAGGGTAAGTTTAGAGAGCGTTCTCCTGACTGAGTCCATCATGATAGTAGAGTTGTTTTTGATATAGATTGTAAATATAAAGATGCCTTTACCAGAAACTTCAGATAGTTCGCAATGCTTGAGCTACACTACTAACTCGCAGAACAGCAATATATGAGTGTCGTAACTTTCTCTCACAACTTCAATATCCCTCCGTATCGGAACAAGGGTTCATTACTATCATCATCACCGGAAACAAACCGGGGCGTCATAAGAAGCGATGTTCTGACCATTTTCTCCACCAGGATCCCCATCACGATATTCCTATTGCTATAAGTGGGAATTATCTGTGGTGTTTCTTTCTTAAAATCTGGGAATCCACTCATTACAGTGGCCATTAAACAGAGCCTTACACTGGTCTGACGTAGGAGTGCGTGTCCCATTATGGAACAATTTCCATGAAGAACATGACGGATTTATTGTCAAAATACATCACTGTAGATGCTTGTTTCCTCATTAGTTAACATGATCAAAGCTGAGGCGAAGGTCGATTATGTCATTGTGAAGATGGTTAAGCATCTTTGGACTGTTGGCGACTTGACGTTATTGCCATCTCACTAAGTTAGTCTCCCGACCATAGCTTCTAACAAGACAGCTATATAATAACATGGTGTAGATGGTTTTGTTTCTCAAAGTACAATAATTCTAAATCGCAACAAAGTGATATTCTCCACAAGCATACTACATCTATCAGCAAACTTCTTCAACACTGCAACTCATTTACTCACAATCATGCGTGTCTTCCTCATCCAAACGGCAAAAGGGCTCTTCTCATCTTCAGGTGGTTACAAGACCAACTATGCCCTCCTTCGCTATCTGTCTTCTGCGGGCCATCGTGTCCGTCAACTCTGCTATTCACATTGCGGAGAGGTTGAGGCCTACTTGAAAGATAAGAAGAATAATGGGGACCATCTGCGGACCAGACTCCTTCACATGAGAACCGAAGATGGCAGAGCCGGGGTAAACGTCAAGGTTCACAAGTTTTACATGGACGATGGTGTTGAAGTCGTGGCATTGGACAGCGAAGCGTTTGATGAGGCGTTTGGTGGTAAGATGTCGTTGCACAGCAAACTATCCAAGATGTCAGCTCAGTATATCGAGGCAAGTCAAAACTGAACCGTACTCAGTATCGAAACTAACTTTTTGAAAGACTGGAACATGTTCGCCGCCGTTGTTGGAATTTATCTCCTTCCTCCACGATGAAATCAGGCGCTTTCATCCTACACACATAATCTCCAACGACGGTCTATCCATGCAGGTCAGTTTCGACCTTGATCTGGCCGATTTAAACATGTCCCGCATTGCAGTTGTACACACCGCCGAGCAACTTCCTTTCGGCCCCTTCGCTTTTGGAATTCCAGGACAGTCGAGCACAGTAGGAGAAGTGGAACTTCTCCGACGCATGGATGGAGTCTGGAGTGTTTCTCAAGTTATCAAGGACTACGCTCTTGAACATGGTCAACTGCAGTCACGATTTTTGGTGCATCACCCTTGGACGTATCTAGTCGGTGATAACCACGCGGTGCCGGATCATCTATCGAATTGGGACAAGAGATACATCGCCATGGTTAACCCGTGCCCTATCAAGGGAGCCAGTATATTTATTGATCTTGCCAAAGCTTGTCCGCAGTATGACTTTCTCGCGTTTATGAGCTGGGGCGCCAACGAGAAGGTAGTCAATCAGATCAAAGCCCAGCCTAACATAACGTAAGTAAATCCACTACTTTCGGTATTACCACTAACGAATACCTCAGAACTCGCCCATCGTGTGTAGATGCAGAAGACCTCTGGCGCGACATCAAAATCCTCATAGTTCCGTCCCTCTGGTGCGAGGCCTGGGGAATGGTGGTAGTCGAAGCACATCTTCGGGGCATACCTGTTGTCGCTTCCAACGCGGGAGCTGTGCCTGAGGCGATGCTTGGACTGGATTACATCATTCCCGTTAATGCCATCAGTGGCGAACATGACGAGACGGGGTGTTACATCATTCCTGAGCAAGACATACAACCTTGGGCTAGGGCGATCACGAGACTGATGGAGGACAAGGCCGAGTATGACAAGACTTCGTTGTATGTACGTAATGTTACTCAGCAGTGGTTGGAGAGTCGTGACATTACTGAGATAGAGAGATGGATGATGGGTATGGGTTTGAAGCTTGGTGCACGTGGAAACGGATTAATGTCTTTACGTTTGTAGTTAGATATTGTTTTATGACAGCCTTTTGCCTTGTTCATCTTCATTTGATCCCATTGATACCGCGATAAGGTTTCCTCAACGAATTACACTTTCGTCACTGAGAGGTTGCCGTCATCTTGACCTGGAAGTCCAATGAACTCGAGCTTATGAGCAACTTCTGATGATACAGGGTGAAGAATCATCTGACTCGTGTCGTCACGAGAATAATTCATTGATTGACTCGTTTACTGGAAGAGCGTGAAGATTTCTATCTTATTACATCAAAGAATCGCATGTAAACATGTAAAGCTGCGTAATAACTATATCATACTCAATTTGTATTGTTTACTAATGAACCTGTACCTCTACCTCCACGTCTAAGCATCCTTGCCCACTACACCAATAAGAGCCTCCCAAGGAAGTAGCTTAATGGTTCCAGACCTCTCCTTCTCAATAGATAGATTATCATAACTTCCCATAGCCCACTCCTTCACACCTTGACCCTCGTCAAAAGTAAACGTCGTCTCCTCCTTGCTAAAGTTCACAATCGTGATGGAATGACACGTCTCACTCACTCGCCTAAACGCAAAAACGTTGGGCTGCGTGATGTTCTCAATGACAAAGTCTCCGTAGACGAACAGATCGGTGTGCTTCTTGCGTAGCGCAATGGCCGCTTGCCAGAACCTGTAGGCCGATACGAGCATAGATCGCTTGTTCGCCTTGCCTGCGGACGTCTGGAGCTCTGCGTTGACTGTGGGATAGTCATCATTGACGCGCATCCAGGGTTTGACTCCTGCTGGGCAAAAGCCTCCGTTGGCTGTTGAGTTCCATTGCATTGGGGTCCTGGCATTGTCACGCGCTTTGAGGTTCAGATAGTACTTTGCTTTTTTCATCTCAGGAGACCCTTCTTTGTACTTGGAGCAAACGCTAGACACGTTAGTTGAGGCTCTATCCAGGACAAGGTCATCAAACTCACTTGTTCCAATACTTGACTGATTCAATGTCTTTGTATTCCTCCGGTCCCCAAGACAAGGGTACGTTTCGCATGCCCAGTTCTTCTCCCTGGTACAGATACAAGGTTCCAGGAAGACTTGTTTGCATGATAGACAGTAGTTTGGTGCCTGTCACACGATGCTCATCCGAATCATCGCAGAAACGCGTGACGGAGCGTGGCTGGTCGTGGTTCTCACAGAACAACGTGCTCCATCCATCCTTTGTCACTATTCTGCAAGATTTGGCCATGATGTCTCGTAGTTCAGAAACACACCACGACTTATTGCTGAAACGACCAATTTCAGGAACAATATCAAGACCGATCATCTCAAATGTGAAGATCATGTTCACGACACCCTCTTCAGCTTCAACCATCTTAAGACGCTCATTCTCGTCATCAAGAAACGGCATCTCACCAACCGTCAAAGTATCATAATGATCAAAGACTTCCGTCTTCATTTCTTGGAGATAGTCTAGGAGATGGGTTCCGTTGGCAAAGTGCTTCTCACCTGGCTGGTACTTTCTGTCCGGGAAAACGATGTCTGCATCAGGGAAATTGGGATCCTTGGCAATGAGATTGATGACGTCCATTCGGAAACCAGAAACTCCCTTGTCGAGCCAGAAGCGCAAGATATCATGAACCTCGCTCCGGACGGCAGGGGTATCCCAGTTCAAGTCGGGCTGGAATGGACTAAAGAGGGAAAGATAATACTCATCTGTCTTGTCATCGTATGTCCAGGCTGACTCGTACTCGTCAAAGAGACTGTTCCAATTGTTTGGTGGTTGACGAACGCCGTCGGCATCGTACTTTGGCTTTCGCCAGTGGTACCAGTCTCTATGCTCACTATCCTTGGAAGAAGACGAGTCAATGAACCAGGGATGCTGTCTGAGGTGTTAGATCAGTCATCTAAAGATTTGAGATTTTCATACCTTGTCGGAAGTGTGGTTAACAACCAAATCCATCACGAGCTTCATATCACGGTTTTTGAGTTCGGCAATCAAATTATCAACATCATCCATAGTGCCGTACTGTTCATGGATATCGCGATAGTCCGACTATTTTATATTAGCGGGCAAATCAAACACCATCCAAGTGCCAACATACGATGTCGTATCCCATATCTTCATTGGGGCTTTTATAGACTAGTGAGGATGATTAGGCTATTGATCTCTTTCAAGACATGGTGAACTTACTCGGTGATACCCAGAGGATATCCACTATGTTATACACGTCAGAATATGAACGCACGAGTGTTAAACAAGCTCTTACCTCCTAATTCTTTGAGATAATCCAGCTTGGCAATGATACCATTGATGTTCCCAACCCCGTCTCCATCAGTATCCAAGAAAGAGGAAGGATAAATCTGCAGAGTCTCAGTAGGGATACTAATTAGAAAGCAAAAAGACTAACCTGATACACAATGGCCTCCTTCCACCACTTCTGCTCGCCCGACTTGTTGGAAACGGCAATCTTAGTCATTGTGTTGCTGTTGTATATGTGGCTGTATGTGTTGTTGCATGTGTTGTTGTATGTGCTGTAAAGCTTTCTATATCGTGGTATCGAGGCAAGAAAAGCACTACGTCTTACTGTAAACGTGCAAGGTCTAATATAAGACGAAAGACGGAATGATTTATAGAAGAATGCCATCTTAAATGATAAAAAAGCCCGAATGGTCTATTTTACGTGGTATTCAGGCAGAATAAATCATTGTAATGTTTGTTATGGTATTACGCATCGTTACTGTTACAGACCGATAGCTGGAACAATTACATTGGATAAGGATTCACCTTACTTTGAGATGATCTAATGTTAAGATGAACAGAGTGAACGTTGTTATCGTTGTTTCGTGACGTTCGGGTAATGGTGACAGCATATACTGTAACACCTTAATGGATTGTGACAGTCATAACGAAGAACATTATGATGAATCTTAGTTGTCATAGGAGATCAAACTCCGGTTTTGTGCAGAAAATGCTTATCTTCGTCGTATAGGTGTCGATATGATGGTTACATGACGAAATATATACGATTTTTCGGCAGGCGGGCTCTGCTGCTGCAACCTTTTGCTCTAGCGGGTAAATGAGTGTAGGTACTGTAGTGAACACTAAATTACAGGATTTCTGTGGATTTAAATTTTGAACAGTCAGTTTGCATGTTATACAACTCATACGTAGGCTGCGGTCTGTTTTAAGATATAATAGATTTTGTAAATTAGTTGTTTATAGCTTTGAACTATAGACACAATTGAAAACAAATTGATCAGTCTTGAAATAAATAAAGTCAATTTAATCTTTAATACTAGTTATACAATAAGGCATAGTGAAAAAGGCAGTAATATAGTAACTGCCTTGCTTGCCATCACTTAACCGTGCGACCATGAGGTCCTTCACGAACAGCTCTACTCTCTGCTGTCACGGGAGGAAGAGCTTCCGCTCTATCAGCAGCTAATCCACCCTCTCTCCGACCAGTATATCCTCGCTGACCCTTCTCCGCCTCTGGCTTATCTGCAACTGTATCCCGTACCTTATCAAAGACCGAGCGAGTGGTACTAGCACCAACACCCTCCAGACCGCTTCTCTCCTTCTTCCTCTTTCGCGGATGAACACCTCTGGCTTCACGGTTCTCTTGACCTTGCAGAGGCTTACCATGCAGCGCATCAATAGAGTTGTGGATGTCCTTTGACGTTGAACCAGGCATAGATAGGGCTGGTCCGGCTGGATAGTCTAAGTCTTCATCTTCGGAGGTGTTCTCCTCTATGTTGTAGCCGACGGTACGGGGCGTGAAGGAGTTCTCGACTGGTGCGGTGCCTGGTGGGAAGGTCTGGGCGTGGAATTCTGGTTTAGCGGCGTTGCCTTGCTCGTTACCCGGTTTGTGCTGGCCAGTGTTAGATTGACAGGATAGCGAGGATACCAGTAGATACCTACCCAATTGTGTACTCCAGGCTCAGAGGGGACAATTCGGGCGTGGAAGGGGCCTTGACCTTGAACTGAATCGGGGTTCTTGGCAGCCATGATGATTGATATCGATGATGATAGATGGATGTGAATAAGATAATAGCAGGATCTCATGGAAACAGATCAGTACAGTTTAAACGGATTCCCTTCAATATTTGAGCTTTCCATCAATAAATAACTGGTAGCAGTGAGATGTTACTGATTGATGACATCAAACAAGGCTCATTACTTCGTTTACTCGTCTCACTGTACTTACATGACGTCCGTATTCCATCTTAATGACAACCACTAAAGAAGTGGCTTTACAGCTGTGTGGCTTTGCCATTTACAGCATGTAACGTCATATCAGCCACTGCATTTATAACATAGACAAAGATTCTCATTGGCAAGCTTGATGAAACAAGACATCAGTTACACCTTGTTGCATTTGCGTACAGTTAGTGTCCCTAACGTGCCTGCACAGCACATTCAGTATATCAGGTTAGTCCGTTAGGAAGGTATCTATTTATCTATACAAATAAACTGTAAACATATGTACCTTACTCATCTCCTACATCTTTACTACTAACAAGATCTTGCAAAAGTATAGTGCAGCTTAGATAGTGCAAGCCAACTAATGTTTCACATTAATTATTCCACAGATACACTGGAAATGCCCTGTGGCTACGTAAGGGATTGCTTATAGTAGTGCTACTATCTACTTGAAACATCTAGATGGGGTTTGCCAGTGACATATCTGGTAATACTCTGGTGATACTCTGGTGATAAAAATGGCCGCACTGTGTACTTAATAAAACGGCACTTTTGATTACACGAAC
Organism: Fusarium nanum; assembly: GCA_004367095.1. Classification (NCBI taxonomy): domain Eukaryota; kingdom Fungi; phylum Ascomycota; class Sordariomycetes; order Hypocreales; family Nectriaceae; genus Fusarium; species Fusarium nanum. Next base: position 4,985 of record QGDY01000176.1, on the reverse strand, counting down.
TGTCATCTACTTGAAACATCTTTGCACTAACAGCAGTATCAGATCACTGTTACAGTTAGCCTGTCTTGGTTGACTACCGAAATCTAAGTGGGTTCGCCTGCTTCTCTATGTCTTATTATTAATATCTATCCACCATCTCGGTAGTTTTTAAAGTTAATTTCTCTAGACCGATTGTAATCGGGATTATTACGGAAGAAGCCGATCGTAGCAACTCAACTCCAACTAATGCTAACACCGCCGTGACTCACTCGGACAAAAGGCTGTTGTGCCTAGTACAGAAGCCCTCCCTTCATTCCTCTCTTCCCTCCTGTGTTCCAAGAATTGTACAGCAGAACAGAATTAAAGACAGATGTCTGCTTATTCTGTGTCTTGCTATATAGTCATATTGATGATTAAAAGCATCTTTGAACTCTTTGTTAATATGCACGAGGCCAGGCGAAGACATAATACTTGCCGCAACCTGCCGCAACTCGCCGCAACCTCATACAGATAGCGTTTTTAGATTTTCACTTTTGAAGCCGTGTGACTCCTCCCTGCATGAGACTTTGCGAACTAGTCTCTCAGTTTTCCACACTTTCGCAGCTAATTTCGTCAATTAGTACCTCAAACTCACCGCTACCAGGCAGGATCACTTTAGTCCGTTTTACAGCGGACTGTTAGTGGAGTTCCCGCTACCTGCAGTGACTTTCAACCACTAAAAGGATACCAGTACAGCAGCTAGCGTCTCTTCTGTCATCTGTCACTTATTGCCACAGCCAAGCCGGAGATACTCGTTTAAGTAGGTCGGTGACAGATGTGCACATTCCCGACTAAATCCAGATAGTGCCCACCCTCACACTCTGGCAGTACAAGTTTAAGTCAGGTTCTAGAACATGGTGTCGGCCCAAAGGGTCCGGATCGCCATCGACGTGTCTGTACGAGGTATTTAGATCTGAGATTCCCCGTTTTGCTTTTTTCCTGTAAAATACAACATGATTGCGAATAAGGAGAGTATCAAGTTCGCCTGGACCTCTGATGAGGGATCCATGGCCATGAAGACTTCTCAATCTTTTTGGCCCAAGGTCGTCCAAGATATGATCGACGATGTTTCCAGCACCAGCAAAAGCCTTTCTCCTTCCCCTGCACTTGACGAATTGAAGTCTATACGGGACAGGCTTGAGTCACTGCAAACCGAGATTATCAATGACGTTGAACTACTGTAAGGGCCATATCCATTTCTTTTTCTCGACTTACACTAACTGACTTTCAGGCCCCTGGATGACGATGGCTCCTCTGATATCTGGACTTACAACCAGCAACTCGACCATCTGGGTAGAGTAACCTGGCCTAACTGTCCCTGGTTGTATGGAGAATGCTACATGTACCGGTAGGTTTGGTAATCCTCCATTGCAAAGAATTGTACTGACTTACACAGACGTGTCCAGTTGATGTTTTCCATATCAACGTCATGGAAAGATTACGATATTTTCAAAAGACAAAAACAATCTTTCTTAGTCAAATCTCAGTCATCCATCGAACACCTCGCTATCAAATACATTCCAATCCTTGCAAGTACAAATAAACCTTTCAAGTCTTTAGACGACAACACAGCTACGGCAGTGTTTCTCGACATGGTTAACCTGGCCTTATGGGGAAATGCTGCCGACTCTTCGCTTATCGCCGATCTCAACTCCACAGAAATTCAAACTCTGCATAGACAACCAGCAATTGGCATGATGAGAGAGATCATCGTCGACAACGACGCTTTAGAGGTATGGGAATATTTACGGAATGCCCGAGAGACTAAGACGAAACGTCACATCGATATGGTTCTTGATAACGCAGGATTCGAACTATTCACAGACCTGATTTTCGCGGCGTATCTTATCGAATCAGACCTCGCTACTGACATTACTCTGCACGCCAAGTCCTTTCCCGGGTTTGCCACCGATGTAACGCCGAAGGATCTAGACTTCGTCCTCAATTATCTACAGTCCAACGGCGTTGCCTTTCTAGCATCTCTGATCAAGAAATACCTTCACAATGGTGTAATGCGCATCGAATCAGATTCCTTTTGGACAACAGCGTCCTCTTTCCATGAGATGAAGGACCAAGCGCCAAAGCTATTTCAGCGTTTGCAGGATAGCCATTTGACGATATGGAAGGGAGACTTCAACTATCGAAAGTTAATTAAAGACGGTTTATGGCCCCACACCACACCTTTCAAAAGTGCCCTGGGCTGTCTTGGTCAAGGGAGTCAGGTCAAGGTTCTCGCTTTAAGCATGAACAGGTCAGATACTTGTGTGGGAATAGATAGTGAGGAGAAGGTTGAGGTTCTTGATACGATAGCACCTGGAAAGTCATGGGTTCGAGATGGAACATATGCTGTGGTGTCGTTTAGCAATGGCCTTTAATTACAGAAGATTATCTTATACCACTACTTATTCAATTCATATCTTACCTTTTTCATTCGATTGCAATATATATCATCTTATTTTTATCTATTATTAAGTCTATAGCTACGATCTTTAGAATCGTGCTCTTAGTACAACACAGTGCAGCCAGCGGGAATAGAGTACAGCTAATGTTGTAAGGCTGCAGTAACATTTCATGTGATGGGTTTTCCAGCGGTTTTGTGTGCATTGTCGATCAGAGAAAAGTGGCCTGATTTTAAGTTACTGACTCCTAGCGTCTTACTCGGTGTGGCTTCTGAAACTACGTTGTCTAACTCTGTCGTCAATCAATGATTACCCCCTACCTCAATGCGGTTATTTAGTTTACGTTTACGTATTGTTCTTCCACCGGTGTGGCGGTTTGGGGCACATCAAAGTTGTTTTGCGCTTGTGGGCGATAAATGTTGGATCTCCGGCGCACGTCATTAACCCTCTGTGGTTCGCGCATTCATGTGTAAAGAGTGGGAAAGAACGACTCGTCATACTCTAGACTACGTAGGGTTACATCCTCTACGGTAGATGCAGTTCCAATCCGCTCTAGAGCCCTTCTAATTGCGTTGAAGTTAATTGTACTACTAACTGCCTTTGGCAACTCCGTAACGGAGTATCGGACTCCGGTGAAACAGTCACTACAGCAATGGACTCTTATTCCTCTCCCTTCAAATAATTAAATAAGTCTATAAGTGAAATGTAGCTTAACTAATAGCTCTTTTGTTTACGTTGTTGAATTTTCTCAATATAGAATATGGTCTATCGAATCCCTAGTACTAATATTAGTGCCAAACCGCTGAACGTGCCTGAAACTATAGCGCTAATTCACTAATCAAGGTGCTGCTTCCTTGAAACTGCGCCAGACACAGCACCAACCACAGCGCCGACCACAAATCTGCCGTGCGTTCAAAGTTTATTGAAAACGCGACGACAATTCACTCTGAACCCGTCTTGCGTAGAGAGCTTTTCTTAATTTATGTGAGATCTACGTACGTTTGGTGGAGTCTACGTGGTGATTGAAACCTTGGAAAGGAAGCTATGGCTGTTCGTGGAATTGACGGTTAAGGATGGGCTATTTCTGGGACGAACGACACCTTATCAACGCGCATCATAAAACCTCGGCACTTTCAAACGCGACGACAAGAGTTTCTGTCCCTTTTGCTTGTGCAGCTCGTCTAGAATCCGTGTAAGCTTGGTGAAGTTGTTCCCAGAGGCTGTATCTGTTGAATGCGTCTCTAACAATTAGAAAACCAGCATCTAGAAAGCTTGGACTGCTGTTCCTTTTAGTAAGAGACTCTATTGAAGAATGTATCCTAAAGTATCGAATGGATTGTTTACAAGATATCGGAATCAGCCAGGATACACCTGATAAATTGATTCCGATCACTAAATCGATAGAGAGAAGAGTTTGGGAGCGGCCTAAGTGTAATTGTACTAGATTGCCAATTTGCAACAAGCTAAGCTGCAAATTTAAGTATAAAAAAGATTAAGATAGCCATACTTTTATTATTTATTGTTCAGATTCTACAGTTCTTTAATTCTCAATAAAAATAGATATAACAAATCAACTAGCTAGCTATAAAAACAAGTAAGTCTCGTTTATACTATAACATGTATAACGGAATTGCTAGTTGCACCTTTCAAACTGGAACATTCTTACAATAGACTTGTTGTAAAAATACCACATGGTCTATAACGAGCTGATGCAGTGATGTTGTTCTGAAGCTTGAAATGTGAGAACTTATGCCTAGGGACATCGTTATAATCTTTCTTGGCAGTCCTTAAAGCACATGGATGGGGATCCTATCTTATGGTCCAAGTGATAATCTGTTCTATATAGGTAAAGAATACCACAATATGGTCAGCTTGCCTCTGTCTAAGCGGGTTCGCCTTGGCATCTCCGAGTTTGACGGTTCTATATCGTTATCGGAACTAACTTTGGGGCAGTCGCTACCTGCATGACAAGACTTTGGAAACTATAAAGCCTGCAACTTCTTCTGCAAAACTCTCAACTACATCCACCATCTATCAGCTAGTCCTCTCAGCTTATTCACTACTTTACACACTCTTCTCACCGATCTTAAGTTATTTCTAAACTCGAAAAAATGAAGTTCATCAACGGCCTCGTCCTTCTTGCCTCCCTTGCTGCGGCCGCTGCTGTTCCTGCAGCTAACAGCGACATGGAAAAGCGCGAATGTGACCACGACGCTGAGGCGAAGTGTATCCTGGCTTGTAACACTGCCTGCGTTGCCGCCGGACCAGCTGGAACGGGCGCCTGCATTCATGGTTACAGTAAGTCTTCCCAATCTCAACCAGCATTGCGAGTCTGACGAAGTTGACCTTTCTAGCTCCTCGATGCAGTGATGTTAATAGCTGCTAGATTCTCAAAAATAGCCTTCAGCTACAACTCTCTGCCCTTAAAAGTGTACTAGACCTAAGGGTTATATTAACAAAGCCCTTAGATAGAAATATATATAGTATATAACCTTAGTAATTAAAATTATTATAATCTCTTATTTAAAATATTAATATCTTATAAATTATTAGTTAAATTACTTTATA